>CAJVGC010000589.1:51930682-51982000 GCA_910822075.1 Senecio squalidus | reverse complement strand
TTCTCCAGTTTGAGCTTTTGCGATTTCGCCGCTCGAACTGTCGGGGACTATTAGAATAGTATATTAGTTAAAGTCTGGCTTGTGGGTTTAAATCTGTTAGGTTTAGGGTTTCTACACCTTATTATATATATCGCTTAATAATATATCAAATCTAAAGGGTTTATCATTCTCTAATATGGTATTAGAGCAGGTCTGATACTCAGACCTAACTTCTATGCCACCTTTCAAACCCTAATCAGCCTGGGGATGAGCCGCCTAGCTTGAGTAGGTTCCAAACCCTAAAAACCCCCCCTAAAAATTCGGATTTGAACCTCACATGTCATTGTTTTGGCCGTAACTCTCAAACCGCTTGGAGTTAACTGATGAGGTCAACGTCATTAGCTTCGTAATTAAATTCCAAAGAAAATCATACCGGAATCGCGGCAAAAGACCACATGACGCGTCGTCTCGCGCCGATACATTGTGTCGGGTTCAGATTTGAGAAGAAAAAAAAATGGAGACTGTTTTGCTTATAATTTTCAAACCACTTGGAGTTAGCTAATGCCGTTAGTGGCTCGGAATTAGAAATTAAATTACGAAGACAATGCAACCGGAATCGCAATGAACGCAGCTCCAAAACATCGTTATGCGTCGCCACAAGCAAAAAATAATTTGCAATCATGGTCTATTAACAACTATCTATTTTTATCTTTATATTATGTTTATTTTATTATAATTTCATTCTCCAGTTCGAGTTTTTGCATTTTCGTCGCTCGAACTGTCGGGGTATTAGACGTGGCCGGCCCGACACGTGGGCTTTTGGTCGATTAGGGTTGGGGTTTTATGATGGTACTTATAACTTATTTATATTTACTGAATAATACAATATTAGGCACCCTTAATGAATTTTATTATTGATAACATATATATAGAAGGAGTAATTAAATTAATGAACTTAAATCCAGTTATCAGATTTGGGATTATCATCTAATAGATAATACTGCATTATCTTTAATATATAATAAAATAGGGCCCTTAAATGCCACATGGCGAAATAAGGCCCCTTAGATAGATTCGCTTCTTTCGTTTCAGCCGTTAGATGATATTGATGATGTCAGAAGATATAATTTTCATTTTACACCCTCTTAAAATATATAACTGCATTTTCTATTTCATTCCATTTTCACTTAAATAAGAAACAAACGTTTGTTCTCCCATTTTGTTAATCCCATTTACTTATATAATTGCTTAATTTAGACTACAATTTATCTTATAGTTATTCTAAAATCTTCTAATTCAAATATTTAAACACGTGAATAAACATAAAACTATATCTTTTGCACATTTATATCTTGCCATGATGTTATTTGTCCCACCGGCCTTGAACTTTCAACTCGATTGGGTGTTTACTCATATATTTAATCATTAAAATCTTCTATTATATTTTACTCATTTTTCACGAAATTTATAATTGAGTGTTAATTTTCCTAATATCTATTACATATTTACATGGGACTTCTTATACCTGTCACTCTTTTCTTGGTGTTATTCGTCTCCAAAAACCCTATATGAATTTTGTATTCAGTGCATTATATCTTTTTTAACGTGTATAAAAAAATAAAGTTTACGATTTTATTTTTGTCTATATTTATCCGCGTTGTCACGGGACAATAATCTAGTTCTTTATATATGCAAGAACGTTTGTGGAAAATAGTTATTACTATTGGAAATTTAAATGACACTACATGAAATAACAATTTTATGAATATGGTAGAATTTTTATTAAAATAAATACACCTAGAATTGATGAAAACAGTACAACTTACACAACATCGAAATATATAAATTTGTGTTAAGCGAACATTTTTATTCAAATTCAAGCAGAGGTGAATTTTTATTACAATAAATTAGGGCTGAGCATCGGGCCTATACCGGCCCGACCCGATCCGAACCGACTCATACCGAGACCGAAAACCGGCAAAAAATCAAACCGAAACCGAACCGATTTTAGTATCGGTCGGTTGGTATAGTATCGGGCCATGTCGGGGTCGGTTTCGGTCTAGGACCGAAAATACCGAATTGTCTTCAGCACATATACGTTGGCGTAACTATCAGTTACGTAACGTAACTGATAGTTACGTAGCGTAACTGTGGAAATATTTCACCAACACTGATATCAGTTACGTTAGCGTAACTATTAGTTACGTAACGTAAGTAACAGTTATGTAGCGTAACTAACAGTTACGTAGCGTAACTAATAGTTACGTTAACGTAACTGTCTGACAGATAGATGTTTTTTCAAAAACTTGACGAAACTCGAAATACGTTAAGCAGAAAACAAATGTTACAACTTGAAAATTATAAGAATTTGAGAAAAGAAATAGAGTAATACTGAATTCCCTGAAAGACGGCTTCCCAAAACCCTAATTTCCACCTAAATCGGGCGGGTCGGGCCAAGTCGTTTTTAGTCGATATTTTAACCGACCCGACCCGAATCTCGAAAACGTTGTATTTTGTTGTCGACTACCGCCCCGGATACAAGTGTTTCGGTCTCGGTTTCGGTTAGCCCTACAATAAATACACCCATACTTGGTGAAAACGATAAAACTTACACAACTTCAATACATATAACATAAATTTGTGTTAAATGAACATTTTTATTCGAACACAAGGAGATGTTAATAGAAAAAAAGTTTTGTACTTCTTAATCCAACATAGTTAGATACTATATATAATATACTTTTAATAATTAATAATAATACAAGGAATATAATACCCATTCCATGCCCTAGTATTTTCATTATCTTTTTCCATTCCAATTCACTCTTTGAACCAGCACAATCAGTTTCGTTAATTAAAACATTAAGCACAAATACACAATATGTTCTTAAACTACACTATTTGTATATTTCTAAAACCGCATTTCCCCCCTTCTAATGAATATATCACCTTTTTTACATAGTGGTATCAATGTTATTTATTATAGAATGAAACTCGTACCTATTATTGTATTATTCATTAAATATATATATATATATATATATATATATATATATATATATATATATATATATATATATATATAGAAAAGTGAATATGAGGCTGTTACACATGTAAGATTACATGCAAAACTCATCAAAAAATATGTCGTTTTGTTAAAAATTCTTCAAATCTATATAATTTTAATCATATTTATTAAACTAACTTTACAAATTTTTATCTATTCACATCTTTTTCTTCATTAATCGTGTATTTAAAAAATATAAGCTTTTTTGTCATCACTGGGCATCTATCGAAGTCACTTTTTATAACTTTTTCATAATAAACAATGACCCCCTGCATTTTGGGGATCACCTCTCCCTTGATGAATATAGGACAAATCAAGAGATGAAAAGGATTTAAACCACAAAACGACATAGTTTTTAATGAGTTTCGCATGTAAGCTTACATGTGTAACAGCCCTATATTCACTTCCCCCATATATATATATAGGTTACAAGTATATCATAAAATTCTAACTCTAATTGACCCAAAGCCCACAAGTCGAGTTTGCGTCACATCTAATACCCCCGACAGTTCGAACGGCGAAATCGCGAAAGCTCGAACTGGAGAATGAAATTGTAAAAGAAAACATAATTATGAAAAATAAACAAAAAATTAAAAAGAAAGATAAACATGGATAGTTGCTGATAAAACTCGTTACTTGGGGCGGAGCGTGATGACGCGTTAATGATGTGGATGCTGATTTTCCGGATGCATTTTCGTAGGAATTTAATTACGAATCCGCTGAACTCCAAATGGTTGGAGAGTTATAAGCAAAACACTAAGCATTTTTTTAGATTTGGACCGACGACTTGTTACGATGATTGGAGGCGTGTTTTTTGTTCTTCTGCTGCGATTCCGGTATGCTTTTCCTTGGAATTTGATTACGAAGCCAATGACGCTGACCTCATCAGTTAACTCCAGCCGGTTTAGGAGTTATGGTCAAAACAATGACCGGGTTGATTTCAAATCCGAATTTTGACGGAGTTCTTTTCTTTTTCCTTTTTTTGGGTTTCGAATCTAGTCAAGTTAGACGGCTCATCGGATGGCATAGAAGTAAGGTCTGAGGATTAGACCTGCTCTGATACAATATTATAGAATGAAACTCGTGCCTATTATCGTATTATTTATTGAATATATATAGATTACAGGTCAGGCTTGGACAAAATCTAATATTACGTAATAGTAAATAATGATAGATTGCATTATAACAAAACCCCAAAATCAATCCGAAATATCAAATTCCCACAAGCGTTTTCATCGTAACACGTATGATAAAGATTCAAAGATGACCCGGCGAGGATGCTACTTTACGTGGTTGGAAATCAAGAAAGAGGTGTTAACACACAAGTAGCAGCTGTTGCTTTTGATGTTATAGGTTTTGTATTCTTCTTTTACCATTTACATCTTATCTCAATCAAATTTCTTTTCACAAGTATTTGGGTAATTGGGTATTCTAACAAAATGTTTCCCTACTATTTTCATATAAAACAATTTTTGATGGTTTTGAAAGCTGGCGTTGATTAGCTTATAAGCTTATTCAAAAGGTTTATTAGTAGCTGAATGTTTTTAGACAAACGTGATATAAGATAAAAAAAAAACAGCTGAAACAACAATTTTAGGATCAAATAATAATAATGGTTGTTACGGTGTGTATTATTTATAATCTTTTGGTTTTAAATAAATTTTCTCTTTAAAATTACAAAGAAAGTGTCATTTCTGTATATTTTTTCTTCACGCTTTTAGAAAATGTGAATTTTTTTATTAATTTGTTCATAGTTTTAAGTATATACAAAATTATTATATTTCTAAGTGTGTAAAACTTCATAAATTCCACAATTTTAGATGTTTAAAAAATATAACGAGTAGAATTTTATAGCCTCTCCATTTCTAAATGTGAAGAAATGTTATGTTTCTACACGCTTTTAAATATATATGTCTTTTTAAATAACTAAAAATGCATAAATTTAAGATGTTAAATGACTTAGACGTTTTGTATTTAAGCTGCCTCTCAATGGTCATCGACATGGTATATTCTTATAGTCTTATGTTTTTTGTTTATGAGAAAAAGACATATTTTGTAAAGGATAGTTGAATATATCAATCACTTTCTTCCCTAAATATCATATTATTATAGTCGTCGGCTTAGTCATTAAAAATATTGTGTTAAATTATAATTCAATTTCATAAAGGCTCAAAGTTCACTTGGATTAAAACTAATTATATTACTTTCTTGATACAATCTTAAGTTATTTTCTGAAACAAATATAAGTTGTTTCCTATCTATGTTTATTACTTATATATATAGATATATAGATATAGATGTCATAGGTAAATAGGTTTAGATGCATTTTCTCCTACGCCTATTATATCTTTTCTTATATTTTCTATCAACAATATCATCGTTTGTTTGTATCCATAGTTTTTTTGGTAAAAGGTTTTTCCACGTTAAATATTTTGTATTTTTGATCGTTTTTTCGATTCACTATTATTATTATCACTTTATAATATCCTAACAAGTCTTTATAATATCCTAACAAATGATATAAGAGTATAAGGATCTTATTATTTTGTTCGATCCTATTTGCTTTATAATACTCAACTGTTAAAAAAAAAGAAATTTATCATCGAAGTTCGCTTATGCTGTTTCTTTAATTTATTCCACAATTTATAATTTGAAGTCTATTGTAACTTAGTTGTTGCCGTCTTAATTCTTGATTTTACAATTTAACCAAATTTTGTCATCGGCCAATCCTTTCTGGTTTTTCGTTCTCAAAGATTCATTCTTTTTCACAAAAGCAATTTAGCAAATAGCCTGTTATTATCACCTTATTATCAATTATCAATTTATAAAGTGTTGATGGGACTTAGTGAATAGTAATATCTAATTAATAATATTTAAATTAAAAGATTAATAACATAACAGTAAAGATTAATTACATAACATAATAAAATGGAGCTTAAAGTAGTGGTATAATTTAGAATTTAATCTTTTAGATAGATAGCTTTAAACACATTTTATATTAGGATTTTATTGTTAGTCACACATTTGAAATGATAAAAAAAAAACACGATTTCTCTTAAAATGATTTAAACTTGCTAAACAACTTTTATGTCACCATTTATCAAAACAAGTATGTCACTAAATGGCCTAATTTTTTCAACATAAAAATAAATCAAAATAAGTTAGGCCGACATAAATGAAATTTTATTCCGGTACAACATCCATACTTTTTAAAAACCTTGTTTACACTTAGGGGGTGTTTGTTTGGACTTATATAAGAGACTTATGACTTATTGACATTTCGGCTTATGTTTCATAAGTCCGGATTTTTCTGCTTATATAAGTTTATGAGCTTATTACTGTGTATTATGACAATAGCTTTAAACACAACTTATATTAGGATTTCATTGTTAGTCATACATTCTAAATGATAAAAAAAAACACGGTTTGTCTTAAAATTATTTAAACTTACTAAACAACTTTTATGTCACCTCTTGATACATATATCATGGTTATATCTTAGGGTTTTAATGCTGAACAACCCTAAAATGGTGATCTTAAAAATATAGAGTAGATTTTGATAATGTACAACAAAACAAAACATTTAATAAACTTTTGTTGACGACCCTTAAGATTGTCGACATCAAAATCTTATATATCTAATTTGATTTCTAAATAAATGTGTTGCTAACAAACCTAATTTAATATTGATTGACACCCGCAACATGGCGCGGCAATGAATTCCTTGTTATATTCAAAACAAATTCTTGAAATTGATATTGTTTATTGACACGTTTTAAGCAAGATTTGGTGTTAGTAAATGTTTAATCCATAATAATTTGTTTATACAAATTTAAATATTTGATCGATTAACAATTGTAGCTGTTTTTTCACGCAAGTTACTTATTTGTTTTTTTTATTTAACCTTCTACCAATTAGGTCTTTTATAGCTTCAGTTTGAAGATTGGCATACTACAAATCCAGTCCACTTTGTGATTGTTTACTTTAAAGATGACAGATAAAAGCCGCTGATTATTAACATTCTGTGGGACTTTTCTTTATTAGTGGGTAATCATTCCACTTTAATTTGTGTGTCACAACTTCTATAGATTTGAAGTTATTGATGTTTTTTCAAGCAAGTTAAGTTGTTTGTTCTTATTAGACTTTCTATCAAAAGTCTTTTATTATTATGGCCGCGTTGAAATATGATTTTTCGATGCTATATCAAGACACACGTTTTTCATTGAGGCAAGATAAGATACGAGATATGCTCGCATATATGGAACTTGATGATGATTTGCTAGATGAGGAGTTTTAACGAAGAAATTCGTAATCATAATGATTTGGCACATATGACGACGAAGGCATTTCCAACAAGCTCAAGCTTGGTTGGTATGGAAATCTAATTTTATTGGATTGTTGGCACGCGGTAATTTAACGATGAGAAGTTCATAAATCATAATGATTTATTATTCACTACAATTAGTGAATTTGTCTCAAGGTGGAGATTGTTAAATTATTATCCAACTCTAAGTTGTTTATTATATGTCCTTCAAGAGTTGTCCTCGTGACAATTTGAAATTACATAAAATTCTCACCAAGATGAGAAGGTACCAAGTCCGATTCCCATTGTGGTAACCATGTTGGATACATTTTACCAATCAAGTATAGCTTGAGTAGGTACTCGTCTCCGATTATGCCCAAAGCCTATTAGATACACCTAAAGTATGTGGGTTAAATTATGTTCCCAAAAATTTCGAGAGAACTACATATCGATGTGAATTTATCTGGCATCGTACGCTCCTAGTAGGAGAAGTTGGTGTACATTGGAATATGTACGGTGGTAATTGCTTGTCATCCAATATAACCATTTTTTAAGTTGTTTATCACCTATGTTCATTACATACATATAGATGTTTTAGGTTATACGTTTAGGTGCATTTTTTTTACGTTTGTTGTAACCATCTGATATTCTCTATCAATAGATCATCGTTTGTTTGTGTCAGTGGTTTTTTTCTGAAATAATTTTTCCACATTAAATCTTTTATGTTCTTAATCGTTTTCTCCAATTCGTTATTATCATTACCACCTTATTGATTTCTACACTATGATTTCAAAAGTTAAGTCGTCAAGTTGTCCATTTTTAACTTTTCTGTTTAAAATAACTTACAAACAACCCCTATAGTTTGTATAATTACAAAATTTTTCCCCAATTTAATTTTCTTTTACTAATATTGCCCTTTATTTCATTATTTTTGTTTACGATTTTAGTCCATCGTTTTATAAACTTAACGATTATTATCTTAAAATAACAAAATTACTATTTTTTCCTAATAAAAACACTATCAACGAACACATCACCCTCTTTCCCATTATATCTTCTAATCATGTTAAATTTAGTAGTATCCAAAGTTTTGATTCATAATCTTCGTCGTATTCTAGCCAACCGTAACCGTCATAGTCTTCCATTTACGATATCCATAAGATCTATTAAAAAAATTGTGTAAAAAACCCCAAAATCCTTAGAAATGGAAGACAGTGACGGTTACGTTTGGTGAAAATACAACGAAGATGATGAAACAAAACTTTGATTTCTACAAAATCTAGTAGGATTAAAAGACGAAACGGGGAAAATGGTGACACGTTTGTTGATAATGTTTCATATTAAGGAAAAATAGTAATTTTGTTATTTTAACATACTAATTGTTAAGTTTAACAAACAAGGGACTAAAATCGAAATAAATAATAGTGAACAAATGACGATATTCATAAAAGAAAATTAAATTAAAAACGAATTTCGTAATCTTTAATCTTTAATATATAATAAAAGAGGGGCCTTAAATGCCACATGGCGAAATAAGGTCCTTTGGATGGATAACTTCTTTGATTTCAGCCGTTAGATCAGATTAATGATGTTATCAAAGATTATTTTCACTTTACACCCTCTAATAATACATAATTACATTTTTTTTCTCCATTCCATCTACACTTAAATAAAAAAAACATAGTTCTAATTTTACTTATAAATCGTTCAGTTTGAATTATGATTTAGGGCATGTTTGGTTGAAGGTATTAGGAGTTAATGAATGGAAATGATATTGATTGTTAGAGGTTGGTTTGTTATAAGTTAATCAATCATTGTCAACTAACGACTAATAACCATTCCCCTACAAATTGAGGTTAATGAAAATAGTTAATCAAATTATTCCATTATATTCTCATTCCCTTTTTCAAACCAAGCATGCTCTTACTTTATTGTTATTCTTAAATCTCTTAATACAAAGTATCAAAACATATGTATAAACGTAAAAGTGCATATGTTATTATAACTATAAACATGTATAAACGTAAAAATATGTATGTTATTATACGTGTAAAATTATGTTCTTATAATAACCTAATATCTACATAAAAATAAAATTTACGATTCAATTTTTATCTTTATCCACGCTATCGCGGGACAATAATCTAGTTATATAAACAGAAGAGGATATCATAAATTAATTTTAAAAGAAAATAAAAATAAAATAACCTTACGACTTATAATTACTAGGTAAGGAATAAGCTAATAAACTAAATCTCATGACTTGAATTTTTCCAACACATTGGACATAGACATAGTATACTATAGTTAATCTTCAGTTTAAATTCTGTCCACTCCTATGATACTGTGCCTGGACCCGGGTTAAATGGTTCATTTGGGCCGAATTGTTGGGCTGTTTTTGTTCCTCTGTTTTCCCCTATTGCTGTATCGATGACACGTGTTTTACACCTGTCTTTTTCTCTTACTTTGGTTTCTTCTGTGACTTTCGTTCCCTCCATTTTCCATGCAGTAATTCTCTTTCGTTATTGTTAGGTTTTCGATTGCGTTTGCTTCTGATTTTGATCCTAAGGTTAAGTGTTGCTTTTACTTATTATTACTGCTGTTGTGTTTGGTTATCTTAGAATTTGAATATTTTTTTAGCGGTATGTAGGTAAGTTTTGTGGAATAGGTGTGGTTTGTAGGTAAATATATAACGAGGGTTTGTAGGTAAATATATAACGATGTTTTTTCGAATAGGTGTGCTTTGTAGGTAAGTTTTGTGGTTAGCGATATGTGTTTTATTGCATATAGGTTTTTGTTTTGAATTTTATTATCGTTGGTCTTTGTATGATGTGGGGGAGTGCTTTGGGTGACCGGGATAGTTGGCCTGTGTCTTCTTTTGTGGAGGTTCCTAAGGCGACGCACCGTCGTGTTCGTCGTACTTATACGGACGTTGTTACTGACGCATTGCCTGGGTATTCTGATCTTGGTGATTGTAGTTGTTGGTGTGGTTATTGTGGTGCACTCTTCTGGTATGAAGAGAGGGTTTTGTATTGCTCACGTGCTGGTAATCCGAAGTATAATCAATGTTGCAAGGGTGGCTGTGTAGTCATGCCTGCGCCTGTAATGCCGCCACCTTCTTTGTGTTCTTTGTATGAGGATGTTCATTTTATGCAAAATATTAGGGCATATAATTCTATGTTCTCAATGACCTCATTTGGTGCTAAGGTTGATACATCTCTGAAATCTGGGCATGGGCCGTATACTTTTAAGGTTTCGGGTCAGGTTTCACATTTTATAGGTTCTTTGTGTCCGCAGTCTTCTAACGCTCCGCGATTTTTGCAAATGTACATATATGATACGGCGAATGAGGTTGAAAATAGGCTTCGTGTCTTTCCTGCGTCTGCGAAATCTGATAATTTAAGATCTGCTATCGTAGCTATGTTGGTACAAATTCTGTCTTCCATTAATCAGTATGTTCGTATGTTTAAAAGGTCTGTGGAGATTGCTAAATATAATGGGTTGGATGATTACGCGATCAGATTGTATAGCAATGTGCCTGATAGTCGTTATGATCTGCCACAGCCTGGGACTTTGGGTGCGATAGTAGTGGCTGACGATCCAAATTCCAGTGTGTATGACATTATTGTTCGTTCAAACGATGATCACCCTTACCGAATCAGCAAGTTACACCAGTCTTACATGCCGCTTCAGTATCCTTTACTTTTCCCATATGGTGAGGTCGGTTGGTCTCCGGTTTTGAGATTAAGGTCTGTTCCGGGCGAGAGGTCAAAGGCCTTAACGGTTAATATGTATTACAGTTATTTGCTGCATAGTCGTCGCGACGTATTCTCACTTTTGTTACGTGCTGGTAGGCTTTTTCAGCAATTTTTAATAGATGCATATCTCTGTGTGGAAGACAGTAGATTAGAGTATTTTCGTAAGCATCAAAGTTCTCTCCGATCTGAGTATGTTGCCGGTGTGTATGACGCGTTATGTAAGGGAGATTTAGTGGGGAAGCAGATTGGAAAACGTGTATTTCTGCCATCTTCCTTTGTCGGTGGGCCGCGTTATATGTATAAACATTATCAGGATGCCCTTGCCATTTGTAGAGAGTACGATAATCCTCAATATTTCATTACTTTCACATGTAATCCGAGATGGCCTGAAATTACCAGATTCATGGAATCCCACGACATGGGTCACTCCCAGAACCGACCGGACATTGTTTGTAGGGTCTTCAATATGAAGTTGAATCGTTTTATTGCTACCCTAAAAGAGGACAAACCGTTTGGTGTTGTTACTGCATGTAAATTCCTGTCTTTCGGAATTTTTTTTATGTGTATTTGCAGCTTCCTTCATTATTGTGTAATAATGATTTCCTTTTCTATGTACAGATCTGTATACCGTTGAATTTCAAAAGAGGGGGTTGCCACACTGTCACACGCTTTTGTGGGTTGACGCATCTTCGAAAATTAGAGATCCATCGGATGTTGATAAATTCATTAAGGCTGAGCTACCGGATCCTGTTACGGAAGCAGAATTATATTCTACAATAACGACGTGTATGATCCACGGTCCATGTGGTTTTCTAAATTCCGGTGCTCCGTGCATGCAAGATGGAGTTTGTAAAAAGAAATTTCCAAAATCTTTTGCGTTAGCAACGACATTTGACAAGGATGGTTATATACATTACAAGAGAAATGAATCAGATTTGTATACATTACCGAGCGGATCTGTCATTCATAACGGATTTGTAGTTCCGTACAATAAGTTTCTATGTAGTCGTTTCAATGCGCATATTAATGTAGAATATTGCGGTTGGAATATGATGATCAAGTATTTGTTCAAGTATATTTCAAAGGGCGTGGATCGGGTTTCGTTTTCGCTTCGCAAAGCTGACGCCTCAGGAGTCACGGTAAATGATTCGGCTGAATGTTCAAAGCAGAATTCTAACGCTAACGCTGCAGGAATCGCTGTTAATGAAATTGATGATTTCGTTGACGGAAGATATATATGTCCGCATGAAGCAAGTTGGAGAATACTTAATTTTGCAATACACGAGAGACAACCGGCAGTGCAGGTGCTGCAAGTGCATTTAGAGAGTATGCAGCCGGTGTCTTTCAACGATAATTCAGACCTACAAAGTTTGACACGTACCGCAAGTTTTGGGAATTCTACACTGACGAGATGGTTGATAATGAATAGGTGGGATGCAGATGGTCGCCTCCTGACATATACGGAGTATCCGCGAATGTTTACATGGAATGCGAGCAAAAGGGATCGGGTAGCGAGAGTAAAGAATACGATTATCCCGGTTGGGCGAATGATTTACGTGCATCCTACTGCAGGGGAATTGTTTTACCTCAGGATGCTTCTTTCCCATCAAAAAGGTTGCTGCTCATTTCGAGACATACGAACTGTCAATGGAATTGTTTATGACTCATATCGATTGGCATGTGAAGCTTTCGGTTTGATCGGTGACGACAGGGAGTGGCTTACCGCATTCAATGATGCTTCTTCATGGGCATCCTCCTCTAAACTGCGAAGTTTATTTTGTAATCTGCTTTTATATTGCGATGTTAGTAATCCAAAATCGTTCTGGGACAATGCGTGGGTAAAGATGGGGGACGATATTATGCGAATTTTGGTAGGTGTTCATCGTTTGGAGGGTTCTGGCATATCCAACGAAACTTTGCAGCAACATATATTGTTCGAAATCGAGAAGTTGTTAGGTTCAGCTACACCACCAAAATCTTTAAGTTCGTACGGGTTACCTTTACCATCACCCGAGTTATTGCTTCAGTTAAAGAATCGCCTTTTATTAGAAGAAACATTATATGACAGGTCCGTTCTCCATCAACAACATGCAGAAATGTCTTCCAAATTAAACCCGGAACAACTGAACGTTTATAACAGGATACGTAACGACGACAACGCAAAAAAACAGACGCTATTGTTTGTGTACGGACATGGTGGGAGTGGTAAGACTTTTCTTTGGTCAACGATACTTGCGTATTTTAGATCTAACGGTAAAGTTGTGTTGGCAGTCGCTTCATCGGGTATTGCGTCACTTCTTCTGCCAAACGGGAGGACCGCACATTCTCGGTTCAGAATTCCTATAGATCTTTCGCGTTCTTCGATTTGCAATATAAAGAAGAGAACGCAAATTTCCGAGCTCTTGCAGCAGACTCATGCAATTGTATGGGATGAGGCAACAATGATGGACCGTAGCTGTTTTGAATGCGTTGACAGAACATTTAGGGATATACTGGAAAAGAAAGACGAACCATTCGGTGGAATTACAATGCTTCTAGGAGGAGATTTTAGACAGACGTTACCTATAAAGCGGAAAAAAGGCCACCAGGATATCATGCTTGCCACTCTTCCACATTCTTACCTATGGTCATACTTCACTCTATACAAATTGTCCTGCAACATGCGACTTTCATCTACAACTGTCGGTGACTCTGTACATACTGACTCTATTCGATTTGCACAATGGTTGCTGAAAGTTGGAAGTGGCTCCGTCGGAATACCAGATCCTTTGAATCCTCGGTTTACTTCCGATGTTGAAATTCCAGACAGATTTCTGATAACTGATAACGAATCAGGGTTACAGCAGCTGATCGAATTTGTGTATGCCTCATCGGTTCTGTTAAATCCTACTGCGGAGGTTTTATGTGAAAGGGCAATTGTGTGTCCGAAAAACTGCACGACCGACGACATCAACTCTAAAGTACTTCACAGTGCTCCGGGTCTGGTAAGGTCATATTACAGTGCTGATACAATAACGCCTCATGCCTGCAGAATGTCGGATTTAGATTTACTATACCCGGAGGAATACTTAAACCAACTGGATTTTCCGGGTCTTCCATTACATAGGTTAGATTTAAAGGAAAACTCCCCAATTTTGCTCCTACGAAATATGAATAAAAAAAATGGTTTGTGTAATGGTACGCGGTTGATCGTAAGACAGTTATTGCCAACAATCATAGAGGCAGTCATTATGACGGGAACATGCGTTGGTCAGAGAGTTTTTCTGCCTAGAATCAAATTCATCCACCATGATCCGGAATTACCGTTTACTTTTAACCGCAAGCAATTTCCATGCAAAGTTTCCTACGCCATGACTATTAATAAGAGTCAGGGACAGTCACTTCAACGTATTGGTGTTTTCCTGTCTTCTCCAATATTTGGCCACGGACAGCTATATGTCGCTTTATCTAGAGCTACATCCCCTGCTTCTATAAAGATTCTAATTCACAATGAGAAAGGAGAGTGTTGTAGATACACCAAAAACGTAGTTTATAAGGAGTTTATTACATTTGTCGACGGCTTAGCGAGTGCGTAATAAAATCACACATACACATATATTCTGACACTCTTGCACGCCATCACAAAATCCAACACATTGCTTTCCTACGGTTAACACTTCAAAGGAAACAGTGGATTGGTATCGTGTGTAATTTTTAGTATATACATCCCATCATCTCGCAGACACATGTTCATATTAACGTTTATCACATTTTTATGAGTTGCTAACAAATACTATTCTTTTTTCGACAGCGATAAGAGATGACGCGTATAGCAGATCTACAGCATGGTTGCGCAGCATTTCCATTGGAACTCAGGGTTCTCAGAAAATGGACTCCGCATTTCAGAAACAAGGAAACATGGTTTCTTACAGTCGACAAACACGTATGCATTTGTTACATTTGTTGTACATTTATTTACTTTATACAGCTAATATGTTTGGATCTGATACTCATATTAGGGAGATGCTATTACGATTGTCGGGGAACAACAGGGCCAGGCATTTCTACAATCCAGGTTGCAGAGAGGAAAATGCTATGTTTTCGAGCGTTATTTGTGTATCGAAACAGCCAGACATCAAAGAATCATAAGAAACACGCTCCATCTCAGCGCCGGCGAGGCGATCAAAATCACTGCAATAAATGAGAAGGAAGAAATACCAATATCGTTTTTCGACTTCACTCCCCTACAACAACTGTATGCGTTTCTAGACACTACCACGTACCTTCCAGGTTAACAAAGTTTTCATACATTAAAATTGTCAGATATACTACGAAAGTAATCATGAATCGGAAAATGTTAATGCAGATTTTGTTGGAAAATATAAAAGACAAAAGCAATTCAATAAAAGGAACGGAGATCCATTCCTGCTGCTAACATTGACCGATCTCGCGTAACTCATAATACTTCTATATTCTGATAAACGAATACTACTACCTATACAGTCTAAAAACTCTCATATTTCGTGTATGTCGCAGCGGCCCAGAAATAACTGTTACACTATGGAAAGAATGTATGGAAAATGGAGAAAAGGTTAATACGAACGCTCTGTCGGCGACTGTACCCGAAACTTTTATAGCAGTCACCAATGTTAAAGTTACCACATACGCAGGTACACTTGCCCTGCTTTATACAAATTTAACATTACGGCTTTTATGAAAACATGTCGAAGATAACAGTTACATTGATTGTCCCAGGTTCACTACGATTATCATCATCAGACGCAACTCATATAATCATAGATCCGCGATTACAAATAGATGCGGAAGAAGGACAACAGCAACTTGCAACAACAACAGCTCCTTTGGCAACCAGTCCACTTATAACTATGACCTTAGAAGATTTGAAATCAAAGTCATACGAAGCAATTTCGGTTAGTATTTCAACCTACCTAAACACAGTTACAAATGTGACAAACTAATATCTTTTAACGATAATCTAACGATGTACTGTATTACTATAATTCTACAGCGGGAATTAATCGCTGTAGACGCAAGGATTGTAGAAACTGACATTGATAATAGCTGGTACACCGTATCGTGCCCCGATTGTAAAAGTAACGTCTCAAAGCAAGGGGAAGTGTGGTTTTGTCCGAACCATGGACCGAAATCTGATCCAAACTTTTTGTGAGACTATAAAAATCCTATGTATATTATTACAGAATAACAGAACACTAAATAAACGTTTAATGAATATTGACAGTTACAATATCAAGACTACACTCTCTGACGGAACATGCAATTTGCATACGATGGCGACAGATTCATGTATGCAAAAAGTGTTTGGTCGCACCTGCAGACAAACAGTTTTAGAGGATGGGTACGATGACCGCAAGACATTACCCCCGTCATTTAGAATGGAAGGTATGAATACTCATAGATATTACATAGAAATGACGAAGAAATCTAGCCCCAACAACATCAGCTTTGTAATAGTCAGCAAAGAGCCATTACCAGATAAAACACCCCAGACGCAGTATGTTTCCACAGGCGCAGAGAAACCCGAGACAGTGCTGGCAATTACAGAAACGCCTAACAAAACGCCACCACCGAAAACAATCATAACCCCAGATACCGCTGGTAAACAGGTACAAGTTTTAGATACAACAGAGCTTAAGGAAAGCAACAAACCTCAAACTGCACGTCAACTACTGTTCCAATCACCAGGTATCAAATATAAAAACTACAGCCTCACATGTATACATTCATAACGTTTAATCTGATTCTACAGACAATACGGAATATGCAAACGTCACAACAGAAACTGAACACATACGCAGTCAGGCAAAGACACCAATTTCCGGTAAGACGCCAAAGGCAAAAGCAATCGCAGATCCACATACTCATACAGAAGCCAAAATATCAGATACGACAACAACCAAGCAAGGTAATGAATTATAAGTTTCGTGAAACACCAATAAACAACCCTTTCATAGTACATACAAAAATTAGAAAGTCACACGTATACATTCACAACGCTCAATCTGATTATACAGACAATCCGGACGATGCAAACGACACTACAGAAACGGAAAATATACACAGCCAGGCAAAGATACCAACCTCCGATAAGACGCCAAAACCAAAAGCAATCACACATGCACATACTCATACAGAAGCTGAAATATCGGATACGACAACAACTAAGCAGGAGGATGAATTCCAAGGTTCGGTCAAGTTGCCATTACGTTCGCTAGGTAAGAAAAACAAAAACAATTATACTTTTGTTAAACGTACAAATATCATAATTTTATTAATAAATTATGACGATACTCACTCTAACTATACAGACCCTCTCCACGACTCCTCCGTGACAACAACTGCTGTACCAAAGCGTAAACAGACGAAACAATAGGTACGTAATGCTTACATTATAGAACAACTACATGAATTCACAACAACTCAGACTTATATTGCACAACTAATTTATAACAAAATATTGTTATGTTTAACAGAAAAAGTCAACCTTATCCGGCCTCCGAAGAAGGAAAGGTACCCAGACTAACTACCATGCATGAATCATGGAAAACAAAAAAACAACGTTTGGTATGCTTTTGCAACATCCTAGAACTTTTCGATGCGTACGGAAGTAGCCTATAATTTTCAATGTAAATATATGCATAGGCAACACTTTTAACACTATCGGTCATCATACACCGAATGCAACCATAGACGGTAAACGTAGCAGCACTACTTTTGTTATTAGTAATATAATGTGGTTGGTAATCAAACTGTAGTACTAAAATTTCACATACCTATGAACATGCAAAACAACAGTGGCTACAAAGCCGGATATGTGATAAATTTTAATCCATCAATGAAATATATCGCGTTTGAGTAACATCGGTACATATACAATACTTCTTCGGACAAAACCATTTAACCAATAATTTATTCATCTACTCTCAGGTGACAAAAAAACAATAGTCACCTATCCGATACAATTGAAGACACGCGACAAAATCTTATAAATAAGAAAAGATACGACATTTTTCATACCAACTTACTTTGAAAGCGTACGTTCACGATTAACAAAGACAGTTGATAAAGTTACTAGCAAATAATCGTACATCGACGACATGCTATATTCATACAATAACGACCACAAATAACACTTCTATTGCATACTCAACCTCTAAAACGACCCAAAACGAAAATCAAAAGAAAAAAAATTACAACTGCATTATGCGATGCAGCCCAAAGACAAAGCCCAAAAAAAATAGTGTCTATCTTCATCTGCCCTATCCACACATATCAACAAAGGGATAAATCACACAAAACAAGAAACCTAAAATTTTATCTCCTCACCTTATCGCCTTACTGTTAAAGCAGATTACGGTCTATTTATACACACATATCTACTAACAACTACTCACACTTCGATTTCCATGTCCATCTATTGCTGCTCACCCACACCAGAATGTGCCAAAATGTAGCAGTACTCTACCGATTCTTCTCTATACTCACAGGTATTAATGCTTTTTTATAACCAATTTTATTTTCGAAAGAAAGTCGATTAGGATTTCCTTTGATCGATTGAATTGAAGAGTAGTGATTCATAAAAAAGACACCGTTTTTCCTTATCGACTTTTGTCGGGCGACAAAAAGCAAACGGCGATAAAATACATAGGTAACGATATAATAAAAACGTTAGTTAAATTCATAACAATAGTGCGCCGGTCTGTGAGTCGCTAAACGGATTTGACATCAAAATCAACATGTGTAGGACAATCGATTTTGATAAGTAAATTTGTGATGGTTAAAAGAAAGATTCTATACAAAAATTAACATACATAGAGGTATTCAATTTCTTTACTATATATGACATGATTGAAAGAGGGACTTGATATGAAAGCGGGTTTGGGAGATTAGTTAGGTTTAATTTGTTGTTAATTTTGTTAATTAGGTCGTTAATTCGCTTATTTGTGTTTTTATTTGATTTTTTTTTTAGGGTTTTGAATAAGGGAGGCTAATGTTGATAAATCATTAAACCTTCATCATTTCAACCGTACCCCTACTTTAGACCATGCCATTTCGACAAACAACAGGTTTACACACTTTGAGGGCCGTGTCGTACAGGCAACCAGGGTACTTTTTTCAGTACTTCCATAGCTGCCTGTAGTACACGGCCTTCAACATGTGCAAACCTTCAAATGAACCTGCAGCAAATTTCAAGCAGATACCGCAACCAACAGCACGGACTAAAATCTGAACATACTACCTCAAGTGGTATGTAAACAGGCCGTTTCGGCTTCCCAACATCTAAGCCTCGAAAATTGCAGAACTACATACACTCCCTACCTCGATACTTTGCGTACCACTCATAGACTGTCACATCTACTGCCTAAAATACAATATCGAACCAATACACATCACATTCTATAAGCACTACGCAAAGTATAGAGATAGGGAAGCTACAGCGTTTCGCAATTTTCAACACACGGATGTTGAGTAGCCTTAGCGACCTGTTTACATACCACTAGAGATAGAATTTTTTGGATACAACTTTCACTACGGTTACCTTCTTTCCGACTACCCTGCAACAACTTCGTTCACATATAAAAGGTAAACTTCGTCATGATATTTTCTATCTCCCTCCATCGATTGCAGTAATCTAATTTCAACAGTTCTTTTTAATTTTATTTCGACACAGTCTAACCAATGCTTTCGTATTTCTTTGCAAAACTGCTCGGGATTAATGACATCCAATGATACATAATTAACCCAGAAACTTCAGCAAGCAAAATGACAGAGAATACAGGAAACACCTATCAATGCAACAGATAGCAAGGAATAACAAAGCCATGGAGGTTTAAAGAAAGAAACAAACAACGTCTTTGTCTTTGTGTACTGGTAATAAGCAAATCTGTAAAACGTGTCGACGACAAATGCGAACTCGTGCAACGCACGATATCCCCCTAGTTTCTTTTAAAGTGTATTGTTATATTCTTATTATTATCCTCTTACTTATCGTCTTTCTTTAACCGTACTTAGATAGTTCTTCTTCGTTTGGTCTCTCGCTAACGCTTGTTCCGGCACAAGAATTTTCAGCTTTTTGACCGTATCTTGCTTCTTTCTTTCGCCTCAACAAATTAGACGTTAGTGTTTCTCCTCACTAAATCCATTGATATGGTGGCCGAAAACATCATTTTCCCTTATTAAAACTAAAATTATATGCTTGCCGAAAATCTAAAAACTGATTTGAGCAAACAGGACACGTGGATGACCAACGTGAGGTCACGTGACCTTCCTTAGATTTCAGATAAATCTCCTTGATCATTTTATTGTGGTCCGTGGTTTACTTTCTAGTTTCTAAGTTTGACATAATACACCCTTAACTTTGTAGATATTTATTTGTTGGAAAAATCATATATGCTCTTAATTTTAATCAATCTATTTAAACTGATATTTATTTTAATCGATTGATTGACTACGCATCCTAACCCACTCATACTCCTCCATCCAAGATCTTTTTCTTAATCATCCTTTAATAAATATTCTCACTTTGTTCTCCTACCCCTTCCACCCACGCCACACACACACACACATACGGCTACACGTTTTTTTTCTTTTTTATTTGTTAAAACTGGTTAACTAAATCGGGATCTAACCGTGAAATCGTGTATGTATACGGTTCTATTCTTGGTCGATATTAACTTGAATTATTAATCAATTTATTACTCATGGATTATGATAGAGGTTGTAGATTAGTAGTTCGTGAATGATCCACTAACTTAAAGGTTGTGACTTTAAGTTTTATTATAGACAAAAAGTTGGTTGTGACTCTAAGTTTTATTATAGACAAAAAGTGTGAAATACTAAGCGAGTATGTTGTAAGTTATGCCTTCCCCAAAAGAATCATTACTCTGATTCGATGTGATATTGGTTCTAATTACATATGTTAAAAAGCAAGTTTCTTTTTATGTTATTTTAACAAATCGAGGCTTCACATTTGTCTAAACGTATTTGATTTGGGACAAACCATTTATAAACTGGCACCAAACAAATATTATATAAGATATGTTTGACGAAACTAGTTTGTAACTTGAGTAGAAGCTAAAATTTGTGTGTTAGCTTTTATATAAAGTTGAAACTTGAAACATAAATTAGCTTAGATATTATATAAAGTTGAAACTTGAAACATAAAATAACACATATAAATTTAATTCTAAGTGTGAATTTTATAACACACCAATATTATATGATATATAATCTCTATAAGCTTTGGGAAAAAAATTCAAATCTTATACAAATTTTTATTTTTCCCAATCGTGTACAAATATTAGAATTTTAAAACATAGATACGTTATATGATGTATTATTTAAACAAAATCCAAAAATTCATATGATACTACTAAAATTACGTATTATAAGTGTAATTTGGTAATTTAGTTTTTAAAAATTTTGCATTTGGTCAAATAGTTTTTAATCAAAGATTAAAGTTGTAGGGTGAAAAGGAAAATAAAACTGATGAAGCGAGGACCGTCGGATGATCATGTCGACAAACGAAGATGTGGAAAAAGTTATTTCAAAAAAAAGCAACGTCCCCATATAATTCTTGAATCACAAATTTAAAATTCCCACAACCTTTTTCATTGTTACACGTATGTATGTATGTATGTATCTATAATCATAAATATATAATAAACATTATGACTCGGTGAGCAAGCAACACTTTTTCTGAATCTTCATTTCGAAGCTCAAAATCCCATTTCTTTTAACTAAGCAATCAAGAAAAAGAAAAAATGAGTGAAATTATAGGAAAATTTACTAGTAATTATAAGTTTTTAGGGTGTAATAATAATGTTAAATCTTGTGAAAATTTGATGAAACATTCGCCGGTGATGGTTAAGATGAATGTAAGATCATCCGCCGGCTGTGACTTATTTGGCCGGAGATTGGTGGTTGCTGGTGGTGGTAACATCCAGATACCACCTACTTCTACTGCTTCTAATTTTAAGGTTTGTTGTTTTCGATTTTTATTAACGACACAACTTTTTGGTACGTAGTTAAAACTCAAAAAATGTAAAACAAAACTTGTATTACACTCCGGGTACGGTTATTTATTAATGTACGAATTATATAAAGTCTGGCTTAATAGGTGTAGTGTGATCGGTTATATTGATGTATCATGTCATTTTGTAAATTATTATTTGTAAATGTTTTGTATGTGTATCATTCCTCTTCCTTTATTAATTTCGGTCTTTGAAATCATAGGAATTAGTGGTTTTTATATTTATCGTTGTTATTAACTTTTTTTATCATTACATTTTTGTTACTATTATGTTAATGCTTTTTTGAAGTATTGTTTGGGATTCAGTTTCCAAATAGTATATAATCAGTTTTGAATGTTTAAATTGATCAATCTAATATTTATATTTATATTTTGGGTGATATAAATAGATAATTAATGTTGCTTAATTATCTTGGTTAAATTGAAAATAAAAATAAATAAAGAAAATTGTAATCAATTTGTAAATTTTTGCTCATTACTTGATTAGTATATAATACAAGTATAAGGGAATATGCAGATGAGTAGTGGCATTATTGGCAAATCTGTAAAATGGTGGGAGAAAGGGCTTCAACCAAACATGAAGGATGTGACGGGAGCAGAGGACCTTGTCGACTCTCTTTTGAGTGCAGGTGATCAGCTTGTTGTCGTTGGTTTCTTTTCGCCTGGATGTGGAGGCTGCAAAGCACTTCATCCAAAGGTAAGATAAAATCAAATCTTTTATTTTGTTTGTTATTGTACATTTTTTATATCTCGTTTACATTAGGTTCGTCATACTTTGGAGTTTGGCTGTTGAGATTGTTAAATTATATGCTTTTTATTGTCATACCGGATTAAATATTAACAAATATGTAACTCCCTAGACCCTATGAAAGTTCTAACATGAAAAGTCTGCATATAGTTTTAAGAAAATGCTTGCGTTATTTCGCAAAATCATGACAAAATAATGGATACTTGATACTTGTATGTTGAAAATTTCGGAGGTTGCGATGTTATATGGGATGTATTAATGCTTCTATTGTCCCAAAAATTTGTAATTATTTATTTTCTAAAAGGATTTCGATAATACCTTTTGGCCCATCAACGATAATGACGATACATGAAACAAATTTTGTCGACAAGGTTTTTTTTTTCTCAATTTTGTCTTGTTAAGGTTCATTTTAGATATTTATATGGTCGTCAAATACTCTTATTACGTGTGCAAGTCAAACATCATTTTCTTCAGGATGGATCAGTTAACAATAAGCAAATAATATCCTACTTCATAATCATTTTGCCCTCACAAATAGCTACCACAACGAGCTAAGGCTTTGTACCATGAGGAACACTATCACACACATAAATTAAAAAAAAAAAAAACTGTTTTAATGAATAGATGTTGATGTTATTTATACGGATTTGGTCATTGTAGATATGTCAATTGGCAGAGCTGAATCCGGACATTCAATTTTTACACGTGAACTACGAGGAGCACAAATCCATGTGTTATAGTCTCAACGTACATGTTCTGCCCTTCTTTCGTTTCTACAGAGGAGCCCACGGTCGGCTTTGTAGCTTTAGCTGTACTAATGCCACGGTTTGTATTTTCTCCTTCTTTCCTATCTGTTTTCTATATAGCTGGTAATTTCAACGCGTTTACTTATCAATGGGTTAATTCAGTATGTTTTGTTTTGTATTAATATAAATGCTAACTCACGGTAATCTAAAAGCAAGTAACATGATTATGCAGATCAAGAAATTCAGAGACGCGTTAGCAAAGCACACTCCTGATCGTTGTAGCTTAGGCCCCACAAAAGGGCTAGAAGAGAAAGAACTCTGGGCACTTGGTGCTAATAGGGAACTTTCTTTCACTTACTCTCCAAACCCAAACCAACCACAAAAAATAGAATCTTCACCCTCACCCGCACCGCAACCTGAACCACCAAGCCTTCCTCTTCCTCGCCCTCTTAAGCCTGTATCCGGGGCAGAAGAAGATAAGAATAGAACCTTGGTTTCTTTTGGGAAATGAAACTTGGATTTCCACCCCTGTTTTGTGTATAGATGATAGTTAGAGACCTTTCTACCCTGTTTTTTTGTTACCGTAGAAGGGGAAGTGATGGTCTTTTCTACGTTGTATGTAATATATATATATATGATTGTGATATGTGTTATAGTGTATATTGTATAGGAATTTTGCCATCTCATAAATGCAATATTGCTAGGTTTTGTCGCTACCACGTATTCTCTAGATTTTGTCTGCGATAAAAAATGTAAACTACTAGCTAGCTCTGTGTTATGTTTGTGAAATAACGTTAAGGCAATGTATGTTATGTTGTGGTTTTCTTGAATAGAATAAAAAAAAGCATATGTATTTGAGTTTTATTTCTATGATTAATTCTTGCTCTTGGTGTGTGACAACCGTAAATTTTGAGGTACTAATTCCGAGTTTAACTTTCTTTATTTATCGTTATTTTATTTTCACTCAATTTACTATTTTGATATTTTGTTTTATTACACTTTCGTTTGTGTCGGATTTTATATATTACATATTGTTTATGTCCTTTGTGACTAAAAAGTATATTTAACTAGGTGTCTAACAAGTATAAGTATTCTCGTAGGTTAATATTGGTATTTTTAAGCCTTCATCTTTTCGAGAAAATTAACGTTAAAAATATTACAAAGTTAGTCCTCTAACTAAAAATCTGTTACAAGGTTAGTTCTTTAACGGGAACTAACAAAATCTGTTACAAATTCAGTCCTTTTAACGGACCAACTAACGGAGCAGAAAATGACATGGAGGGCGACGCCCTTGTGACCTAGGGCGTAGCCCTGGGCTACTGGACAAAAATTGACAAAAACTCCTTTTTGACTCCTTGAGATCCCACCCCACATGCCTACACGTGATTTCTGCCCAAAACTTTCCCAAATTGGTGTGAGATGAGTGAATTGTGGATCCTTGACCAATTCTAACCATCTCTCACACCACCTTTCACCCTTAAACCATTTTCACTTCATTTGGTCAATCTTTGTGTCTCTCTCTAAACTCAAACTCTCTCTAGTTCCTTTCATTTCCAGGAACTTCTAGAAAGATAAACCACATTCAAAAGTGGTGATTGAGTTGAAAAAGACCATTGGAAGATTTCTTTTGGGTTCTACATCTTCCGGTAAGTATTTTCCTTCGAAAATCCATCTTTTACTTACTCTAGTTTTCTTACCTGACACAAAGAGTATACTAACCAAACTCTTGTGTTCTTGCAAAGAGTTCACTCATCAAGTTTTCAATCTCCGGCTTACTCTTGAGTTGGAAGGTTTCAAACCTCAGTAAGTAAAACCCTTTGTAACTATTTTTCCTTCAATTTTTTTCTTCTTGAAGTCTATTTCTAACATATTGTCTCTTTTCTTGTTTGGAGCTCTTGGTCTCCACTCCTTCATTGGAAGTCTTTTCCGGTTTATTCTTTGGATTGGAAGATTTTCCCTCAAAAATACAATAAAATAGGCAGTTTATAGTCACTTTTAAGCCACGAAAGTTAAGTTTTACCAATGACCCGTTTGTATGTAAATGGGTTAAAAATCTCAAATCTTTGAAAAACGAATTTTTAGAGGTTTGATCGTACATGCAATAAGTTTAATCAATAAAAACAGAAGGTTTAAGAAGTTTTACCGAAAGAAAGGATGGATGGAGGTTTAAAGCTTCGTTGATGGTGATTTTAACTTCAAAATCGATTGAGACTTCTTGTAAAACCCGTTTTAAATATAACCCCTTTGTTATGTGGACGATTTTTGTGGTGTTAATTGTTGTTTTCTTGCTGTAATTAGCTTAGGTATGTGTGTGTGTGAGCAAAGAGAGACCAAAAGAAGAAAATGGTGGAGAAAAGGGGCTGTTTATAGACAAAATCGTTTTCGGTGTGTTTGGGCGGTCCAATGAGAGCTTGACACGTGGGCAAAAGTCAGAAATCGTTGGCCAATCAAAATTCATGCAAATGTGGGAATCAGCACCACAGTTTCGCTGCCAGCGAAACTGGCAGTTACATTGCGAGTCGAAAATCGTTTTTGTTGGTGTTTAAGTATTTTCGTTAGTTGCCGGTTCACGTTTTGTTTAGGGATGAACTTAGGTAAGTTCATTAAGCGTTTTCTTGGTAATATGGTCCATTTAAAGGATCCGATATTGATTCCGACACAGACACGTTCATAGTAACGGAACGGTTAAGAACAAGAATGTCACACCCCGCTAAAGCGGAAACACGGGATGTGAAGAGCAATAGCATTCGATACACAAATTTATAATTCCACACCAAGTTATATTAAAGAAAACATAACATCAAAAGTTTACAAGTGTCCTGTTTACATATCCGAAATACAAGATAAGTGTTCAAAGACAAGCCACCCGAACCCTTTCCCATTCTTGAAGTCATCAGCCCCAAGCGTTCAAGCATTATCTCAAGCTTACTCGTTACCTGAAAATACGAGTCAAGTGTTAACTACGGGAGGCGTAGTTAGTGAGCTACAAGTTTAAGTAAAAGCATTCAAGTTTACGACGCACATAAAAATGCGTAAAGTATAGCATTCAAATAGTTGTCGCATAATCATGCGTAAAATATCGTGTTCAAATAGTTGTCGCATAACCATGCGTAAAATATAGTGTTCGAATAGTTGTCGCATAACCATGCATAAAATATAGTATTCAAATAGTTGTCGCATAACCATGCGTAAAGTATAGTGTTCAAATAGTTGTCGCATAACCATGCGTAAAATGTAGTGTTCAAATAGTTGTCGCATAACCATGCGTAAAGTATAGTGTTCAAATAGTTGTCGCATAACCATGCGTAAAGTATAGTGAAATAGTTGTCGCATAACCATGCGTAAAATGTAGTGTTCAAATAGTTGTCGCATAACCATGCGTAAAGTATAGTGTTCAAATAGTTGTCGCATAACCATGCGTAAAGTATAGTGTTCAAATAGTTGTCGCAAAACCATGCGTAAATTGTAGTGTTCAAATAGTTGTCGCATAACTATGCGTAAAGTATAGTGTTCAAATAGTTGTCGCATAACCATGCGTAAAGTATAGTGTTCAAATAGTTGTCGCATAACCATGCATAAAGTATAGTGTTCATGTTCGTAGGCATTGACCACATAGTGCGACTATGTGACAATCCTAAGTATTGCCCAATGATCGTTGCTAAGCCTATAGCCTACCCTATTAGTATTATGCACCATCGTTATAAGTCGTTGTGGTGAGGGTCTACTAACCCTAATAGCGCTATCCATATCTACTAACGGTCCTTTCCAAAGGGATTAATAGCAACTAATGTCCTTGGTAGTATCGGGAATTTTAATGGTATCTCACGTCCATGTTGTTCAACGTCCGCAACATGGCGATCGATGTTTTAGTCATTGGCAAAAATAGTGTTCGTATCCTCGGCATTGTTGGCAAACCATCAACAATGCCGGCAAAATAGTCTTTCGTAATAGTATTCAATATATCAAAGCGTTCCGTAATAGCATTAAAAGTATAAAAGTGGTTTCGTAATAGCATTCGAGTATCAAAACGTTTTCGTTTAGCATTCAAGTATTAAAGCGTTTTTCAGCTTAACTATAACGTTTAAGCCTAGACTCGCATTTCACCCCAAAATGTATTAAAAGCGTTTAAAAAGTAGGGGTTTGTAACTCACTGTTTGCGAAGATTCCTAGCGTGCTCGGAATTGCTCAAAAGGTACTCGGAATCACTGGAATCCTATTTATACCATGTTTTGGCGTAAGTAACATTGTTTATTAGTTCATACAATCGTTAGTCAACGAAATGCTTATGTTATAAGTGTTTGTAATTGGTTTTACAAAAATCGGGCAGCGCTTCCGCGCTTTAGTTTATAAATCCAATTTTTAACACTTTCCCGCTTACAATTTTTATAACACTAATTATATTAATTCATAATATGTTAACATGTCCAAATAGTCACTTTATACTCAAGTTTAAGCTTATTACAGATTCTTTAACACGGTTTTAAGTAATAAGCTCAAGATCACGTCTTATACCGAAAATGACAATTATTCCGCAATCTGATCTAGGGATGCGCCGCATTTTCACATGGGATGCGCCACATTCCATAAGACAGCTTTATGGCCAAAATCATTTTTGTGGTGAAAATCGTTATTTGATGGTAGATTTCGACATGCAATAGTTAAAACATCAAAATACTTGATAGTTTACAGTTTTTCTTGGATCTTTAACAACAAAATCAAAGATCTAAACATTCATTTTATAAAAACCCGTTTTATTATGTTAATCACCTTAAATCTTTATAAAAATGTGTTTTTATGAGTTTGATCTTACATGCAATGGTTTATCTTAGTAAAAACAGAAGATCTAAGAGTTTTTACCGAATAGAGATAGGTGGATGATGGTATGTTGGATATCCTAGCTTCAAATGGGTGAAAAATGTGTTCCTGTCCCGTAAGATGAATGCTCCTTCCTTCTTCTTGATTATGGAACGATTTTTAGGTGTTTGTTATGGTGATTTTCTGTGATTTTTGGTGTGTTTAATCTCTGTAAATGAAAAGAAAGAGAGAGCTTTTGGAGAGAGTGTTTGTTGAGAGAGAGAGAGAGAGAGAGAGTGAGCTAGAGAGTGTAAGTGTGTGTGTTTGGCGTGTTTGTGTTTGGTGTTTATGAATTAAGAGTTGTGGGGGGTGTTTTAGTTAGATTACTGGACCACAAAAAGGCTTTCTAACAAGTCCAAACCGGAGTCAAAGAGTTGGGCTCGTGTTTAACAAGTTTTAGAAGTTTAAAAAAATTGTTGATCTGCACCCAGAATGCGGGGCATTAGGCCCTTGTGCGGCGCATTTGGGGCAGATTCTGCAAGTTTTCGTTTTTCGTTTGTTTCGTCGTTAAGCATTTTCGTTAGTTGAAAGTTTACGATTTGTTTTGAGATGAACTTAGGCAAGTTCATTAAGTTTTTTCTTGGTATTAGGATTCATATAATGATTTGATTCCGATTTCCGACTTCGATTCCGAGACACACATGTTTTATGTTTAAGTAACGTAAACCTATGTTAAAAGTTTTTGTATGAGTTACATCGAGCTTAGCTTAAAGAGTTATGCTTACGTAACCACGTAACACATAAGTTAGTTATTGCAAGTATCAAATATTCGTATCGAGGTTATAAGTTAGCTTACTCTCGATCTGAGTTTTGATGGTTGTCACATTCTCCCCACGTTGAAAGAATTTCGTCCCGAAATTTCAACTTGCATCATTCGTTGTGGGAGAAGTGAAGAGATGAGGATACTTATGAATCATTCGATCCTCTCGTTCCCATGTATATTCGGGGCCACGCTTTGCGTTCCAACGTGCCCTGACTATAGGGATTCGACTGTGTCTTAGTTTCTTAGTTTCGCTATCTATGATTTCAATTGGTTCTTCGACAAATTGAAGCTTTTCGTCTAGTTGTACTTCTTCTAAAGGTGTGATCAGGGTTTCGTCCGATAAGCACTTTTTCAGTCTCGACACATGAAAAGTTTTATGTATGTTACCGAGTTCTAGAGGTAGCTCCAAACGATACGCAACTGGACCTACTCTTTCGAGTATCTCAAATGGTCCTACATATCTTGGACTTAATTTTCCATGTTTTCCGCGGCGTATTGCACCTTTCCAAGGTGACACCTTAAGAAGTACTTTGTCACCGACTTGAAATTCTAAGTCTTTTTTGAGCATATCAGCGTAACTCTTTTGGCGACTTCTCGCAGTCTTAAGTTGTTCCTTAATCGTTGTGATCTTATCGATCGTTTCTTGCACTACATCCATGCTAATCAGTTGTCGATCTCCTGGTTCCAACCAACATAGTGGAGATCGGCATTTCCTTCCGTATAGAGCTTCGAAAGGCGCACATTTGATGCTAGCATGATAGTTGTTGGTATAGGAGAACTCTATCAGAGGTAAGTGGTTATCCCAACTTCCTCCGAAGTCGATAATACATGCTCTCAGCATATCCTCTAGTGTTTGTATAGTACGCTCACTTTGACCATCGGTCTGTGGATGGTAAGCCGTGCTTAAATCCAATCGAGTGCCAAACGACTCTTGGAATGCCTTCCAGAATCTGGAAGTGAAGCGAGTATCTCTGTCCGAGATAATTGACGTGGGTATTCCGTGACGAGTCACTACCTCGTTGATGTATATTTGGACAAGTTTTTCCACGTTAAAACTTTCCTTGATGGGAATAAAGTGTGCTGACTTCGTTAGTCGATCCACTATAACCTAGATCATGTCGTTACCTCTCGACGTACGAGGTAATTTTTTGACCAAGTCCATTGTGACTTGTTCCCATTTCCATTCGGGAATTTCAGGTTGTTGTAGTAGTCCTGATGGCTTTTGATAATCGGCCTTCACTTTCGCACAAGCTAGGCATTTCTCTTCGTACAAAGTAACATCTCTTTTCATCCCAGGCCACCAGTAATGTTCCTTGAGGTCCTTATACATCTTGCTCGACCCTCGATGAATGGAGTATCGTGTTCGGTGTGCTTCATCCATAATGGCCTTCCTCAATTCGTTAGTTGTAGGAACCCATGCTCGATCCTTAAAATAATAGACATCGTCGCTCTTCCTTACAAAATCCTTCTCATGTTTGTGCCGGGTTTCGACCCTTATGTTATCTGCTTTCAAAGCCTCACGCTGAGCACTTGCTATACGCATCCTCAAATCGAGCTTAATGTAGATTCCTGATGCACGTACTCGAGTCGATTGCTGCCTTTCTTTCCTACTCAAGGCATCTGCTACGACATTCGCTTTGCCATGGTGATACTTAATATCGCAGTCGTAGTCGCTAAGGAGTTCCAACCATCTCCTTTGCCTCATGTTGAGTAGTTTCTGATCTAGTATATGTTGTAGGCTCCTATGGTCCGTAAATACCGTGCATTTGGTTCCGTAGAGATAATGTCTCCATATTTTAAGGGCAAAAACTATCGCTCCTAACTCTAGGTCGTGAGTAGCGTAATTGACTTCGTGTTTCTTGAGTTTTCGCGATGCGTATGCTATGACCTTGTTTCGTTGCATCAATACACAACCTAATCCTAGGTTAGATGCGTCACAATATACTACGAAGTCTTTGTTTCCCTCTGATAGAGTTAGAATTTGAGCATTGCACAGTTTTGTTTTTAGGATATTGAAGGCTTGTTCTTGTGCATCTCCCCAGTTGAACTTCTCGTTCTTTTGCGATAACTTTGTTAGGGGTTTAGCTATCTTAGAGAAATCTTGAATGAATCGCCGGTAATATCCAACCAATCCTAAGAATTGGCGGATTTCTGTCGGACTTTTGAGAGTTTTCCAATTCTCTATAGCTTCGATCTTTGATGGATCAACGTGAATTCTGGATCCATTAACTACGTGACCAAGAAATTTGACTTCACGCAGCCAGAATTCGCACTTCGAAAATTTTGCGTAGAGTTGTTGTTCCTTGAGTAATTCTAACAACAGTTTTAAGTGCTCGATCTTCTTTGGTATGCGAGTAGATTAGGATGGCGTCGATGAATACAATAACGAACTTGTCTAGATACGGTCGGGATACCCTATTCATCAAATCCACGAATACCGCCGGTGCATTTGTGAGTCCAAACGGCATTACCAGGAACTCATAGTGTCCGTATCTAGTGCGGAATGCTGTTTTCGGTACATCATCTTCAGAAACCAACACTTGATGATATACGGACCTTAAGTCAATCTTTGAAAAGTATGTTGCGCCTTGAAGTTGATCGAAAAGGTCATCGATTCGTGGAAGAGGGTATCGATTTTTAACAGTTAGCTTATTCAATTCTCTGAAATCGATACACATGCGAAACGATCCATCCTTCTTCTTAACGAATAGGATCGACGCTCCCCACGGTGATGCGCTTGGTCGGATGAATCCTTTATCCAATAATTCTTGAACTTGGTTGGATAATTCCTGCATCTCAGTCGGAGCTAGTCGATATGGCGTCTTTGCCACTGGTGCCGCCCCAGGAATTACCTCGATTCTAAACTCTACTTTCCTCTGTGGTGGTAGTCCAGGTAGTTCTTCGGGAAATACCCCCGAATAGTCTCTAATTACCGGTATATCCTTAAGGTCCGCTGCTTGTGCTTGTTTATCTTTTACGTTTACTAACAATGCAAAGCAGCCCTTATTCAGGTATTTGCGCATTTTCATCACCGATATAAGTTTCGAAGTTTGTCCCGACCTATCTCCTTGTACTATTAATTCCTTCCCATCTTCTAATGGCATCCGTATCGTTTTATATAAGAAAAATATCTTCGCATCTTGGATGGTCAACCAATCCGTTTCTATTACTGCGTTAAAGTTGCAACTACTCGGGGGTCGTATCTCGCTTCCTCAGTTCCTATTACGAAGGCTCTAACTTGTATGATGATCGGGCCGCAAGGGTTGTGTTGAGTATTGATTTAATGTTTAAGTTTACTTAATGGACTAGTAATAGTTCGGGCAAGTCACCAGGAAATACTTCTGGTACTCCCTTACTACTAATCGGTTTCCTTGGGCACTTTCTTGGTTAAATAGCACTGAGCCATTACCTCGGTTGTAAGTGTCTTTCGGGTATAAGGTTTAGCCTTGTCCTTTCCATGTCTCCTTGTGTGAATAAGGTCTTATTGTAGAGCAGATGTTTAGATGGTTTCCTTGTAGAGACATGACTTCAACATGTTTGACAATAACTATTCCGTGGTTTACGATAACATAAGAATGTGATCATATCTTCGTGATGATCCTTCGTTTTCGGATATACTTTCAAAACCTACCTTGTTTTGAAGTTACCTTAGATTCGTATTTAAGTCTAGGAATCCACACTGACCAACGATTCCCTAGATAAGTTTGCAATATCCTTGCGATTTCGTAAATGCTATCCCCGTAATCGAGTACGATCAATTATTGTACATTATTTCGCATGATTATAATGTCAATAAATGAAAGTAAGGTATGAGATATACATGTTTATGCTAGGGGCATGTCATGTAATTAAGATTAAGAATGTGTACGCGACCAAAGATTACTATTTTGTGTATACAAAAGCGAAACGATAACGGTGATTTTCAAAACTCTTAGGTGTAGCAATTCCACCACTAGCATCGAGTTGTCTGGACTATCCTATGTACCGTTTATTTGGTATGAAGTATGTCGAGTGATAGTTTGTGAATACGAGTGTCATGATACATCGACTTCTGGACTATTTCTGGAGATCCGTAAACTTGTCGCATGAACCCATCATGTCTTCCAGTGTCAATCCTTAGTTATCGGATATCTTGGGTGCATCACTTAGTATGTCGAGTGGCAATTTCACTCATGTGTCTTATGTGGGAATACTTCGCAGTTGCCATACAAGACATCGCGTAACGATTAGCGGAGTAAAGTGTATACGGTGTCGATAGTCGAGAATACGTTGTGTGTACGGTGTTGATAGTCGAGAAGGTGTTGTCTCCTCCTAACGGACGAGGGATATAGTCGGCATGGGATAATATAAACCAGTCCGAATCCGAGTCGTTATACGGTAATGTAATAGTACGTTTGTATGAATAGCTTACGATAATGTTAATTCAACGCTCCTATACCTTGATAACGTATCACTATCGTATATCAATTTCGTAGGAAAATGTGAGTTCAAGAGTACGTCGGGTATCTACCTCGTTGTTTGACACAGTTATATTCGTTCCTTTCATCGCATCATAGGAAGGTGTATGGGATCAGCTTCCCACTAAGTCTCAACGTTATCTTAGTATAAGTCAAAAGCATATAGAGTTTCAGTGTCGAACGTAGCTAACTTTTTCCCTCTCGGCAAAGCCTAGACCGAAAACGAGTCAAATCGATGTTACAGCTCACGTTAGTGTTAGTAATAAGCTGAGCATATAGAGTATCTTAAGTTTAGTATCTAGGTCTGTGTGGGTCTGACTCAAGAATTCCCGGGAAGGTTCGTTTAATGTTTACCAATCCCGTTCTAGCATAATTTAGTCCAAATTACTCGTAGGTGATCAGGCTCCGAATAATTTAAGTTAAACAATGCCTTCACGTTTTGGTTAAATAAAATTCGTTCTTTAGAAACTGGTTATAGTTTGATTTTGAAAAATCGGTATTCACTATAACCTTGCGCTCTGATACTAAGTATGTCACACCCCGCTAAAGCAGAAACACGGGATGTGAAGAGCAATAGAATTCGATACACAAGTTTATAATTCCACACCAAGTTATATTAAAGAAAACATAACATCAAAAGTTTACAAGTGTTTAAAATCGCGTTTACATATCCGAAATACAAGATAAGTGTTCATAGACAAGCCACCCGGACCCTTTCCCATTCTTGAAGTCATCAGCCCCAAGCGTTCAAGCATTATCTCAAGCTTACTCGTTACCTGAAAATACGAGTCAAGTGTTAACTACGGGAGGCTTAGTTAGTGAGCTACAAGTTTAAGTAAAAGCATTCAAGTTTACGACGCACATAAAAATGCGTAAAGTATAGCATTCAAATAGTTGTCGCATAATCATGCGTAAAATATCGTGTTCAAATAGTTGTCGCATAACCATGCGTAAAATATAGTGTTCGAATAGTTGTCGCATAACCATGCGTAAATATAGTATTCAAATAGTTGTCGCATAACCATGCGTAAAGTATAGTGTTCAAATAGTTGTCGCATAACCATGCGTAGAATGTAGTGTTCAAATAGTTGTCGCATAACCATGCGTAAAGTATAGTGTTCAAATAGTTGTCGCATAACCATGCGTAAAATGTAGTGTTCAAATAGTTGTCGCATAACCATGCGTAAAGTATAGTGTTCAAATAGTTGTCGCATAACCATGCGTAAAGTATAGTGTAGTTGTCGCATAACCATGCGTAAAGTATAGTGTTCATGTTCGTAGGCATTGACCATATAGCGCGACTATGTGACAATCCTAAGTATTGCCCAATGATCGTTTCTAAGCCTATAGCCTACCCTATTAGTATTATGCACCATCGTTATAAGTCGTTGTGGTGAGGGTCTACTAACCCTAATAGCGCTATCCATATCTAGTAACGGTCCTTTCCAAAGGGATTAATATCAACTAATGTCCTTGGTAGTATCGGGAATTTTAATGGTATCTCACGTCCATGTTGTACAACGTCCGCAACATGGCGATCGATGTTTTAATCATTGGCAAAAATAGTGTTCGTATCCTCGACATTGTTGGCAAACCATCAACAATGCCGGCAAAATAGTCTTTCGTAATAGTATTCAAAATATCAAAGCGTTCCGTAATAGCATTCAAAGTATAAAAGTGTTTTCGTAATAGCATTCGAGTATCAAAACGTTTTCGTTTAGCATTCAAGTATCAAAGCGTTTTTCAGCTTAACTATAACGTTTAAGCCTAGACTCGCATTTCACCCCAAAATGTATTAAAAGCGTTTAAAAAGTAGGAGTTTGTAACTCACTGTTTGCGAAGATTCCTAGCGTGCTCGGAATTGCTCAAAAGGTACTCGGAATCACTGGAATCTTATTTATACCAAGTTTTGGCGTAAGTAACATTGTTTATTAGTTCATACAATCGTTAGTCAACGAAATGCTTATGTTATAAGTGTTTGTAATTGGTTTTACAAAAATCGGGCAGCGCTTCCGCGCTTTAGTTTATAAATCCAATTTTTAACACTTTCCCGCTTACAATTTTTATAACACTAATTATATTAATTCATCAATCATATTAATATGTTAACATGTCCAAATAGTCACTTTATACTCAAGTTTAAGCTTATTACAGATTCTTTTACACGGTTTTAAGTAATAAGCTCAAGATCACGTCTTATACCGAAAATGGGCCGCATTTTCGCATGGGATGCGCCGCATTTTCGCAAGACAACTTTATGGCCAAAATCGTTTTTGTGGTGAAAATCGTTATTTGATGGTAGATTTCGACATGCAATAGTTAAAACATCAAAATACTTGATAGTTTACAGTTTTTCTTGGATCTTTAACAACAAAATCAAAGATCTAAACATTCATTTTATAAAAACCCGTTTTATTATGTTAATCACCTTAAATCTTTATAAAAATGTGTTTTTATGAGTTTGATCTTACATGCAATGGTTTATCTTAGTAAAAACAGAAGATCTAAGAGTTTTTACCGAATAGAGATAGGTGGATGATGGTATGTTGGAGATCCTAGCTTCGAATGGGTGAAAAATGTGTTCTTGACCCGTAAGATGAATGCTCCTTCCTTCTTCTTGATTATGGAACGATTTTTAGGTGTTTGTTATGGTGATTTTCTGTGATTTTTGGTGTGTTTAATCTCTGTAAATGAAAAGAAAGAGAGAGCTTTTGGAGAGAGTGTTTGTTGAGAGAGAGAGTGAGCTAGAGAGTGTAAGTGTGTGTGTTTGGTGTGTTTGTGTTTATAAATTAAGAGTTGTGGGGGTGTTTTAGTTAGATTACTAGACCACAAAAAGGCTTTCTAACAAGTCCAAACCGGAGTCAAAGAGTTGGGCTCGTGTTTGACAAGTTTTAGAAGTTTAAAAAAATTGTTGGTCTGCACCCAGAATGCGGCGCATTAGGCCCTTATGCGGCGCATTTGGGGCAGATTCTGCAAGTTTTCGTTTTTCGTTTGTTTCGTCGTTAAGCATTTTCGTTAATTGAAAGTTTACGATTTGTTTTGAGATGAACTTAGGCAAGTTCATTAAGTGTTTTCTTGGTATTAGGATTCATATAATGATTTGATTCCGATTTCCGACTTCGATTCCGAGACACACATGTTTTATGTTTAAGTAACGTAAACCTATGTTAAAAGTTTTTGTATGAGTTACATCGAGCTTAGCTTAAAGAGTTATGCTTACGTAACCACGTAACACATAAGTTAGTTATAGCAAGTATCAAATATTCGCATCGAGGTTATAAGTTAGCTTACTCTCGATCTGAGTTTTGACGGTTGTCACAAAGAACAGATTCACAAAGATATTAGTACAAATTTTCACCTGAAAATTAGACGGCTGTCACATTCTTCCCGGGTTGAAAAGAATTTCGTCCCGAAATTGATTCGCCTCATCGGGAGGGAGAGTCTTTGAACAAGTGTGGATACTTCTGACGGATTTGGTCTTCATCTCCCATGTGAATTCATGACCGCGTCGGGAATTCCACCGAATTTTGACAATAGGGATACGACTTTGCCTGAGTTGTTTGACCTCTATGTCTACAACCTCAAGCGGTTCTTCGATGAAGTTGAGCTCGTTGTCGATCTGGACCACGTCGAGCGGAATGACAATGGTCTCATCGGATAAGCACTTCTTCAAGTGCGAGACATGAAAAACGTTGTGAATGTTGGAAAGAGCCTGCGAAAGTTGGAGTCGATACGCCGCTGGGCCGATTCGTTCTATCACCTCGAACGGTCCGGTATACCTCGGGCTTAGCTTCCCTCGCTTCCCGAAGCGAACTACCCCCTTCCATGGCTATATCTTAAGGAGTACCCTATCGCCGACTTGGAACTAAAGGGGTTTCCTCCGGTTGTCGGCGTAGCTCTTCTGCCGGGAACGGGATGTCTTCGGCCTTTCTCGAATGGTAGTGATCTTGTCAATTGTTTCCTGGACGATATCGAGCCTTGTGAGTTGTCGATCGTCAGCTTCTAGCCAACAAAGTGGTGACCGACACTTACGTCTGTATAAGGCCTCGAACGGTGCGCACTCGATGCTAGCGTGGTAGATGTTGTTATAGGAGAACTCGACCAAAGGAAGGTGAGCATCCCAACTTCCTACGAAGTCAACCACGTACGCTCTTAGCATATCCTCAAGCGTTTGGATCGTCCTTTCACTCTGACCATCTGTCTGAGGGTGGTAAGAGGTGTTAAGGTCTAGTCGCGTCCCGAGCGATTTATGAAGCGTATTCCAAAAGCGGGACGTGAATCGACTATCCCTGTCGGAGATAATGGAGATAGGCGTTCCATGACGAGAGACGATCTCGTTGATGTAGATCTAAGCGAACTTCTCCATCGAGTGATTCTCTTGGTAAGTAAATTCTTTATAAACATTTTCTTCCATTTTCATCTTTAAAAACTCAAGTCCTAACACACTTTTTCTTCTTGTTTGGAGCTTTACTCTCCATACTCCCCTTTGAAGTCTTTCCGGCAAAGAGTCTCAAGACTAGTAGGCCATTTCGGAGACTTCTCGGTAATTCTACAACTTTTCCTCTTTTTGTCCGTTTTTCCTTTGATTCACTTTTCTCGCCTAAATTTATATAAAAACTTGTTAAAATAGTTAAAATGGTTAAAACCTAAAAGTTGTTATAAAACTTAGTAAGTTTCCCATGTTAATAGGTTATTAGAAAACTTAACCGAAAACGTTACGTTAAACTATTATAAAACCGAATAATCACATATAGGATTATTAGTAAATTCCTATCGAAAATGTTCCAACACCTTCTTAAAACTTAGTGGACTTATAAATCTAAGTATTTTATACATAATCTATATTATAAACAAACTTAACAAAATATAACTAAAATCTTGCAAAATAGGTATATGTATAAATATGTATTTTATATATAAGTTTACTTATGAGTTATTTGACTAAATAACTCCATTTAACAATCTGTAAATATTCACTTAAACTAACTAACCGTTACTAAAAACGACTTAAACGAAAAGTTGAATTCTGGATTTTGGGCACCAGGGCGCTGTCCTATGGCTTAGGGACGACGCACCGGGTCTGGTTCCCAGACCAGAACGAAGCACTGGTTATCCAGTGCGCGACAGCAGCTGCCGTTTCGCCTTTTTCGCTTATTTTGGACAAATTTAAGTATAAGTAAACCTATATTAGTATACGTAAAGTATTATAAACTGATAAACATACATTTCAGACTCAAAATGTAAATCGCAATCTTAAACGTCATATTAATTATTATCATAATCATTAAAACGTCCATTTTATCGTTAAACCGTTATTTCTTCGAAAACGATCAAAACCTTTGATTTTAAACTTAATCTTTTTAACAAACTTTTATAAAACTTACTTCCAACTATATTTTACTCAAAATATTCTTATAACACTTCAAAATATTCAAATGGTCAAAGGTTGACTTTTGTTGACTTTGACTTCCTTTCAAAACGGTTGACTTTCGTTGACTTTGACAGAGTCAACTATCCTTTGATATTGATTTTGGTTGACTTTGACTTGGTTTACTTTGACCTTGGTTGACTTTGACTTCGGTTGACTTTGACTTCGTTTGACTTTAACTCAATCTAATACTCTTTTCAATCGATATTCCTGTTAGTCATTTCAGGCTCGGAATATCATTCCTTTCTAATCGTATTTATAAACTTAAACGAACGATATTTCCTAGAAATCATTACCGACTCGAAATATCAAATATCTTTTATTCGTCATTTGACACGACTTATCGTCATTGGATTCGACGACTTTAACTCTTTATGTTATTATTCGTCTGAACATAACTAAACTATAATATTTTATACAACGTTAATTAAACGAGGCTAAACCTACTACGTTATAGATACTTAGACCTTTTATGTCTTATGCTAGAGCACTTAGGCGGTGGATCTTATTCCTCCTGATTTTGAGTATCCGACACTCATACTCTTATTTACGCTTTTACGCTACTTGTGAGTTATTCGATGCCCTTTTACCGCTTTTACATATTTTCGGGCATGATTAGAGTTAACTAAATTTTATATATCTTGTTTATGCAACTTAGATTATGTTGCCTTAGTTTTAGCGTTTACCTTACTTATATGGCCTTGGTGGTAGTATAAGGCCCCGTTACATACCTGTCAACTCTTATTGAGCCAACGGTTATATATATAGATCTATTTGGGTCTAACAAACCCTCATCGCACGTATTGGGATTTTGTCGGTGTGCGGTCCTTGCTGATGTTATTACTGTAGAATATTTCATGACTAAACTTAGTTTAACGCACTAAGGGGGTTGTTGCCTTTTAATGTTTAGGTTCGGGTGTATACTTCTATGCTAAGGATTATTCATATTGCTATGTGTACTAAATCAAGATATATGTTTTCTTTACTAATTATTACATAAACCTTTTCTAAACTTTGGGTCAAAAATATCTTTTATACTTATGTTTTCTTAACTTTGCGAATAACCCACCAACTTTATGTTGACGTCGTTTTTAACGCTATTTCAGGGATTGAGGTTACGTGATGATTGCTACTTATATGACTACATGGATCTTGCCTGAGAACTCGTTTTGCTATGTATTAAGTTCTGTTAGGATCCATTTGTCTATTTTGTATTTGTACCACTTCCGAACTTATGTACTTTGTAAATTTGTAAATCGAAATTCTTATATTTAATTGGATGTTACCCTTTTGTTATTTAATTTATTGTAACCTATGTCTCTAATAATACTGATACTGTACACTTCGGGTTTCCGCCTGAACAAGGTGTGACACTTGGTTACAAATTTTAGGTGAGTTTGTTATTTGTTTGGGAGTGAGGAGTTTTTCGACATATTACTTCAGTAATAAAAGCCGTGTGAGTTGTCTTTTTAACAAATTATTACACCATTTTCTTGTAAATAAAAAAAAAACACCTCATGCATTTAAAAAACCCCAAATGTATTAAAACTATACAACCAGGTAATCTTTGACACGAGTAATAACATTTTCTTAAGCCTGTATACACGAGTAATAACATTTTCTTAATTTCTATTCTAAGTTTAATCCTCACATGCAAACATATATCTAATGGCGTTGACATTTTATCTTAATAGTATTAAAGGTGAAGGGCTAGCAAGTTGCAATTGTATAGCTGTATAACCATTTTATTTATAGATCACTTTTTTAATTTCTAGTGTTAATCTTTGATCTTAACAAAATGACGATATTTGAAGTCTGCTTATTTCTCGTATTCTCATTAACAGCAACATCAGTGGCAATTCCTAAGTACGCTAAGCCAGGGTGCAAAGATACCTGCGGGAAGGTGAGGATTCCATACCCTTTTGGAATGGGAGCAAACTGTTCTATCAATGAATGGTACATTGTTGACTGCATCTCCTCAAGGCCTTATCTACCTGCTCTCGACAACGTGGAGGTACTGGGCATTAACTTGGCTGACCAAACGATCATTGTTAATGGCTCGATGATATCTGCTTGCCAAAATCCAGTCCTCAAAAGCAGTGAAATTTCAACTTCCACCTTGATAGGAGTCCTTTCCTGTTTTCCAAATTACACAACAAATTTGTTGTGGAGGGGTGTGGTAATGCTTTCATTATGAAAAATGGAAATGCACTTGCTGGGTGTTCCACTACCTGTCACAACGCCGCAGTTAGAGATACAAACAACTTCCTTGGAATCAGTTGTTGCGAAACAACAATTCCATATCATCTAAAGTCGTACAGCATGAATCTCACCGGGTCTGGAAAGGCTGAGTGGAGATGGAACATGTCGGTCTGCTTTCTTGGTGGATAAAAATTCATATGATGAAGGAAGTTTTTCTCGCCGATCTGTTTCTGTTTCAGAGGACAGATTTTATGTTCCAATATCACTTCTTTGGACTCTAGCCGAAAGTGACTTTGAGAAAGCAGTAAGTTGTGATTCTAATTTGCTGTTAAGACTTGAAGTGGATCTAGATAATGGTGCAACAATGGAGTCTTGGAAATGCAAAGATGAAAGCATGCCATTCAAAGGGAACTTTTATTTGTTAGATGGATACACTGGTATGTAACTTTTAAATTACTTTTTACTTGTTCATTTCACTTGTTTTAATATGAAAGTTTCTATTTTGTTTAGTTACGGAAGAGTGTACAAGGTGCACCACGGGTAATAGAGGTTACTGCAACTATGACAGCATATATGACGTCGATGGATTAGTTAAAGACTGGAACTTCACTTGTGTTTCTGATAAAAGCAATATTAATTCCAACAAGGCACTGATCTTGATTTATCTTATATCTATAGGTAATGCCTATTCTCCGTGCTTTATGGTCCATTTACATTGCACCGTATGTCCCTATGTATAATCAAATAATTAGTCTACTGTCTGCCAAAAGTAAAACGTCAAGCTTGTGCTGAATGAGAACAACTCTAACGTTTTTCACATGTGAACCGAAGGGTTTGAAAACCCTTCGATATCAGTTATAGCTAGTTAGCTAATTGCTTTGTGGTTTTCCACAACTAAAGACAAAAAAAAATCAAAGAAAAAGGGCAGGATAGAATGGAATTTGGAACTCCAATTAACGGTAGTGTAATGATTTTTTGGTCGGTGTAAGAAAATTACAAGAAGATGAAACCTCCTAGTTATAAAATCAATATTGTCATATGTTCACAAGTAAGAAAATTGTAGTCTTAAAAGACTTCTCATCGAAGGGACGTAGAGGTATCTAATGGAAGTTCCAGATCGTATTAGCAAAAATCGTTGATTATTGTCTTAAAGATTTTGGCATGCAACTTACTATTTCTTTTTGTATTTGTATTGGTCTTCATTCAGGTGCTTCCATAACCATGGTGTTAGGTTTTGTAGCAATCATATATGCATCGTACAAACTAATCAACAAACGAATAACTAGAAGAAGGAGAAAGACCGTTTTTAAACGCATTAATGGTGGTTTACTTTTGAAGCAACAAGAACAGGTTGACCCCTCTTTAGTTGATAAAACCACTCTTTTTACATCACGTGAGATGGATAAAGCCACCGATAATTTCAATGAGAACAGAATTCTAGGCCGCGGAGGTCAGGGTACGGTCTATAAAGGTATGTTAGTTGATGGAAGGATTGTGGCAGTGAAGAAATCAATGGTTGTTGATGAAAGCCAACTCGAACAGTTCATCAATGAAGTGGTCATTTTGTCACAAGTCAATCATAGAAATGTAGTCAAACTATTGGGATGTTGCTTAGAGACGGAGGTTCCTCTTCTAGTTTCGGAGTTCATTTCAAATGGGACATTGTATGATCGTATTCACAATGAGACTAATGATTTTCCAATTTCTTTGAACATGAGATTACAAATCGCAAGAGAGGTTGCAGGAGCACTTGCTTACATGCATTCAGAAACTTCCTTTCCAATATATCATAGGGACATCAAAACCACTAATATACTTTTGGATGATAAGTACAGAGCCAAAGTTTCGGACTTTGGAATCTCAAGGTCTGTATCGATGGATCAAACTCACTTGACTACCTTAGTTAAAGGTACATTCGGCTACCTAGATCCCGAGTATTTCCAATCCTTCCAATTCACTGAAAAGAGTGATGTCTATAGTTTTGGAGTTGTTTTAGTTGAGTTGTTGACCAAAGAAAGGCCAATCTCTCTGACTAGATTTGGTGAAAATAGATGTTTGGCTACACACTTTACGTTGGCTATGGAAGAAGGGCGTGTTATGTCCATTTTTGATGCAATGGTGATTAGAGAAGGTAATAAGGAGGAACTTCTGGAAGTAGCTGACCTAGCATTGCGTTGCTTGAATCTAATCGGAAGGAATAGGCCAACAATGAAACAAGTAGCTATAGAGTTAGAAACCTTACGAACATTGCACAATCCCTCTATGGTTCAAACTAATATCGGACAAGTAATGGTTGGGGAAGAGTTATCCATGGTAACATATGGTGAATCAACATCAACAACAACAACATTCATGAGCGTTGGTGATAAATTTAGTTAATGAAGCAAAAGGGCTCATTGTTTATATGTAATTCATTTCATTGCCATGTAGTTGCTCACTATGTAATACAACAATCGCTAATCATAAGGAAAGATTACATGAAATTGCAACCGACCTTCCCTTGTAATTGTATTCACCAAAACATTTTCTTTTGCTATTCAAGGGTAAAGAAATATGTTAAGCAAAGGAGGGAAATTACCAAGATAAATTTAAGTTTACTTGCAACATAGATTGTTAAGGTATATTTGCCCATATTACAAAATGGAAAACAAAGGTAAAAAAGCACGACCTTCGTGCCCCCACGTTATGGTTATTCTCTTTTTCTCTATTATTGAATGTCGTAGAAAACCTAAATTAGAGTTGTGTTGTATATTACTCATCATCGTATCTTACATAGGGTACAAAGAAACGTAAATATACACAAAGGACCCTATAATAATATAGAATGCATATGAAAGTAACTATCCATGACTATAATCGAAATCTAACACACACGCTCCACAGTCGGAGTGGGAGGTTCCCAAATGCTTGGACTGAATCTGAAATGGAATAATAGTTGTGATGGCAGTCCGTTCATGTTTAAACAACGATTGACGAGGCTTAAAGGGTTTGGTCGTGTCACCTAACAAACTCTTAGCGAGTTTAAGGTGTCGAAGAATATGACCAAAAGCTTACATAAGTGTGTGTGTGTGTGTGTGTGTGAGAGAGAGAGACAGAGAGAAAAAAAAATGATTTCCCTCTAAGCAAATGGTCAGAGGGGTATTTATAGGCTCGAGATTTAGGGTATCCCTTCTATGGGCCGTGGGCCTGGATTATTCATTTATGGGTCGTCATTTATGATCCATGAGATACAAAGGTCGTAAGCATACACGTTTTGGTTGTTAGTCAACCCGAACGACGTCGTGCGATTGTTGACCAAGTTGCTAAGTTTAAGTCGAACATGATCTCTTCGAACCGAGATCTTTAGCCGAGCACCAAGACGTGGCAACCCGATCTTTAGTCGGACTGCTAGCAAGGTGGTGATCGGGCACCAAGGTGTGACCGAGTAACCCCTAGTCGTGACCGAGAAAATTAGTCGGGCAAAAGAAGTTACCAAACAAAAAGTCATGTGACGGGGTAACACTTGGTCGTGGTCGAGTAGCGCCTAGTCGTGACCGGGCAAGTTAGTCGGGAAAAGAAGTTATTGGGCACAAATTCTTGTGACCGGGTAAGACTTGGTCATGGCCGAGTAGGTTGTCCGAACCGGTGAATGTTATCGAGAGATGTAACCGGGCTCGGTGATCCAGGTAGCGTAGTCATCAAGGAGTGACCGAGTAAACCGTCCGGGTAGCATAGCCAAGCCATAGCGAAGTGACCGAGTAAACGGTTCGGGTAGCCAAGCCATGGAGAAATAACCGAGTAAACGGTCCGGGTAGTGTAGCCGATCCATGGAGAAGGCTTGTCCAAGCAGCGCCCAATGTCATCAGGAAGGAACCCAGACAAACCTTTTGTCTTACAGAGTAGCGATCCGAGCAACAACTTGGGTATGGTGGTTCGACAGATCTTTCACGTCCACAGGTCGAGTATTTTAAATTGACCGGTCAAGCAAGGTGGACCAGATTTTAGATTTTAGTTGGGTCATTGTATTGTTTATGGGCTTTGGTGTTAGTTGTGTGGACAACCCGTCATTCGAGGTACTTATCGTTACCGTATTCTTTACTTTTATTCGCAATTATTTTGACCCTTGTATTTCGCTTTGTATTTACTCACGTTTTATCTTTATGAGTCTGGTTTTATTTGTTTTGTTGCTTCGTCCCTCGAGACGTAAGCGTTATATTTACCATGCGTGTCGTATAGTTGGTATTCTCGTGTTTTAAGTTAGGGTGTTTTACGCCGTAATCGTCGGTTAAGAAAATTAATATTTCAAAAATCTATTACAAAGTTAGTCCTCTAACTAAATCTGTTACAAAGTTAGTCCTTTAACGGGACTACGGAATCTGTTACGTATTCAATCCTTTAACTGTGACTTAATGAAAGAAGCCAAAAAGGACCACGGTGCGCCGCACTGATCCTTAGGTGCGACGCACCCAGCCATCTGGCAGATATTGCCAAAACGACTTTTGTTCAAATTCTTGAGATTCTACACGTTTTGATCACGTGAATTGTTCTGTAAATTTCCCAAAAATGGGTATGCTAGATTCAATTGTGGATCTCAAGTACCTTCTACACACTTTCTCTTTCCATATGCAAGTTTACATCACTTTTACCATATTCATTCTTTTTCATTCTCAAGTTCTTCACGACACTCTTTTCTCTCAACATTTCCAGAGAAATAAGAGTCTAATTACCTAAATTTGAAGAAACTTTGGCAAGCTTAAGGCATACAAGCATCTTCTCCAAGCCTTCTTCATAAAGACCATCATTCGGTAAGCTTTCCTATGATTTTTCTACACTTTCTCCCACTTTTGGGTAAAGATTCTAATATGACTTTGTTTCTCTTGTCTTGCAAGTCCCTTGCTTTCTTCTTCATCCTACTTTTTGGAGTTCGGCTACCATTTCGTAGAAATCTCCATCTTTCGGTTTGTGGTAAGTAAAACTCTCCGAAAATACTTTATTTTTCCTTTTCTTGAAGAACCCTTACTAATGGTAGAATGGCTTGTGTTTGGAGCAGGATATCTCATCACCACCACCACCGAAGTTCACCTTCCCGGTTCGTATTCTCAAACGGTTTAGAGATTGTAGATTTTGCGGGTGACGACGGGTACAAATTCGTTATTCTCCATACCTTCTCTTTTTCGATATCTTACGGTTTTAGCCCAAAAATTGTTAGGTTAACATATTAGACCAACACATGACAACTCTTGAATTTGGATTAATCTTGGTTAAAATATGTTTAAAAATGTAAACTTAACCAAAGGTTAACTTATTAGCTATATTACTATATAAAACTACACTTATATATATATATATATATATATATATATATATATATATATATATATATATATATATATATATATATATATATAGTAATTGGATCGGGTAAAAAACGGCCCAAAGTCTAGGAACGCTAAGAACCAATGTTGACCGTCCGATTATGGTGATGATCAGTAGTAACCACTTACTACTGATCAGTAGTAACCTTACTACTGATCAGTAGTAACCTTCTACTGATCAGTAGAGTAGTAAGGTTACTACTGATCATCACCTTAATCGGACGGTCAGCATTGGTTCTTAGCGTTCCTAGACTTTGGGCCGTTCTTACCCGAACCTCACCCTATATATATATAATATATATATATATATATTATATATATATATATATATATATATATATATATATATATATAATAATATATATATATATATATATATATATAATAATATATATATTATATATTAATTATATTATATATATGTGTGTGTGTAATTTGAACATAATAACTTTTGAACAGTTTACAATTAACTTTAAAACTTCTCATAAATCAGATTTTGAAAAAAATGTCAAAAACCTAAGACCTGAAATTTGACCCAGTGCGCCGCACCTTATACCCAGTGCAACGCACCGGGCTTCCTGCTCAAAAAATTCAGTTTTTTGCAATTTAACTGTTGCGACGCATTGACTCTGTAGTGCGCCGCAGTAAAGCCTCAGATTTGTTTATGACTTTATACAACTCAAAACTTAAGTATACTTAAACTAATATACGTAAAAGTATATATATTGCTAAAACAGCGTCTTTGAACTCAAAGACGTCAACGCCATCATAAACGTTATAATACTTATTTAAACTAACATTTTTAATTACTTTTCGGTAAATCATTTTTGTTACAAAAAAGTGATTGGGTAATCTAAAATCGTCAAATAATAGTTTTACGACAAACTTTATAAAAATCGTTTAAAAGCTATGTTACTCTATTATCTTAAAATTAAAGACTTTAAACTCGCAAAAATGTCAAAGTTTGACTTTTACGTTGACTTTGAATTTCCTTCAAATCGTTGACTTTTGACTTTGAACCAAGTCAACAGCTTTGACTGTGACCAAGTCAACATCTTTGACTTTGACTAAGTCAACATCTTTGACGACCTTGGTCGATCTCATTAAAACTTTGGTAACAGTAGTCCCTTTCAACCGATATGCATGTTAGTCATTTTCGGCTCGGAATATCATTCCTTTCATAATTGTCATCTATGACTTGAATTATCGATATCTTTGCCTTTGGTCCTTATTGACTCGGAACCATCGTCTATTTTATCCGTCATTTTGACTCAAATTGTTAATCGTTGGGAATCTTTAAATCTGAACCTTAACCGACAAGGCTAAACCGTACTAGACTTATAGAGATACTTAGACTATGTTTATTATTGTTTTAGGGCACTTATGCAGTGGAGTTATAGCTCCGTGATTGGTTTATACTCGATACTGTGCTGAGCTTATCTTGTGAGGTTATTCGGAGCCCTATATCTTACTATTTTTTGGGCTGAAAAACGAAATTTAAAATTGTTGCATTATTGCTAAACGTTACTGTGTATCTGTTTACCTAGTGGATCAGGATTCCCTTAGATTAGGTGGTCATTAGGCCTCGTTGCCCCCCCCCCCCCCCCCTTATACACTTGTTAAGTTTTGTGTCCACGGTGTTCATATATATAGATCTAGTATGGGTTTGACCTAACCCTCATTACTCGAGTAGGATGTCCCTATGATGGATGTTATGACCGGTGTGATTATTTGTTGCCTTTGGTTTGACACGCTTAGGATATGGGTTATATTTGGTGTGGTCAGGGTCAGTGTGCAATGTACGTCGCCCTTAGGTTTGGAAAACAAGGATATGATATTTAAAAACTTACCATGTTTATTACATCTTTTCATTGGGTCAACCTTTATTTTAAATGGCGAATAATTCACCAACATGTGTTATGTCGTTTTTAAACGCTTTTCAGGAGTTTGAGGATTTTTCGTGATCATGCCATGCTTATTTCGGATCGTTTATTTTGTTTATTTGGAATTCATTTTGTTTGATTGTAATTCCTTTAGGATCTATGTATTGACATTTGATTGTATCGATTGACTTTGTATTGTATTTGTAAACATTTGGCATGATTATGTTTCCGATGTTTTGTTATTGGTTGTATGTTTTTAATCTTTGACTCTTGATATCATCAAACTGGAACACCTCAGTGTTTCCGCTTTAAGCGGGGTGTGACAAGTTGTATGACCCATTTTGTAAGGTTTTATTATAAACGTTTGGTGAATTAAGGGGTCTTATTCACTACTAAGGCAATCATTTCCTACATTTGCAAAACGATAGCTCACACGATTGTAGCAAACATACATGACCAAAGACATCACTTTCCCAACAAAATGTAAATCAATTTCCACATCCTTGTTCTTTGAATGTTTATTGGGTTTAAAAATATGAATGTTTCATTTTAGGACCAAAGTTTGAATTATTTTTCGACCAAATATTTTTTTATAACCAACCATATTATCTATGTGACCGGTATTTCTATTCTATTGGTCATCCAAAACTCAGCATAAATCATTCATCGGCTACTCGACTGTTTCATCAAAAAAAAAATTACAATAGTTTTTCCATTAATCATCAATGAATTGTATCATCAAGTTATCAGTCATGGACTATCAAGTTATCGGCCACGGACTTAATATATGGTAGAATGAAGTTTTTCAATATTAAACTTACTCAAGTGTTATTACGGAGTATCATGGTCTAGAGTTGTCGGAAATGATTAGCAACTTTAAGAATTATAAGCATATTTCTTTAGCCAATTCAATTCCACAAAGATATCATGTTTTCCGCATGTATCATTTAGGTGATCTATTATTTGAACTTGTAATACGTGTATATCTCCTAAAATGGAAGTTTTAAACATTTAAATACTCCTTTCAACTCAAATGAACTATACACATTACTATTTTGAGATTCCTACTAATCAGAAGAAGTTTTAGTGGGTATAAATGATTTTGGATTTGTAAAAAGTGTAAAGATTATCAATTCCGAAGATTGTATATATTTTTAAAAGCGAATACTTATTTGGAACAAATGAAGTATAAATTAAAATATCTATGGGAACAAGTTGTATAGCTTGACTAGTTTTCAAATTAACAAAATATTATTTGTCTAACTTTTTCTTTTGAGTAATATTTACCGTCTCACACACCTCATCAGAAAGCGCCCGACTATCAAACACATATACCCCTAATTTACGAAATCCTCAAATGATAATAATGAAAAATAGAAACATATTATTGCATGGCATGATTCTCTACACTACAGTATATATAAGGTTGTAATAACAATATGATAACTATGATTCTCTACATATATATAAGTTGTAATAACAATAATGATAACTAGAGATTTATCTATTGTTTAAATCGATGATGGTCAACTAAAACCAAAAGTTGAAGGAGTCTTGATCCACTTAAAAATGCACTTGTAAGGTTTAGAAATTTAGTAAATCCCAAGTGACCATGTGATTTATCTACGTGTTTGTTTCTAGTGGAGATTGAAAAAATCAAAGAAAGTCAACATCATTCCAAATCTCAACTGCAATTAAAAGGCTCACATGAATACAATGGATTCATGTGCAAGTTTTAGTGTGTTTATTCTAATCAAACCAATCATTAATCCTATTGCAAATGCGAATTCTCTAGGAACTCAAGTGTAACCTCCAAAGTACTTCCATGCCTTATCAAACACTCATAAAAGTCAATTGCACTTGCATCTTGCCAAGTCTTTAGTTCTCTAATCATTCCTAATATTCTTAATTCCCACAAATAGCTCTTTGATCTAAACGGTATTAAGTTAATCCACTACAAAAGATGTGGTGAATTCAAGTCTCTAAGGGTAGGCGGTTGTGTCGATATTTTTCTTTAAGCAAATAATCCTGCATTACCCTCCAAAATCCATATGTTTTCTAGTGGAACCATTAGACACTTTAATATGATTCTAGACATACTATAGCTAATGGTTTTTGACCCATTTACCTATAAACAAGTTATGTTTGAATAATTAACTTAATAGAATAGTGTGCCCATTAGATCAAACAAGTCGAAAGGAAATATACTTAGACGTTATTTATTAACGTTCTAACAATGTATAAAATGAAAGGGTTTATGACTCGGTCTAACAAGAAACAACCAGTTCGGCTCATACCCAAAACAACCAGTTTTGTTTTATTGTTTTTCCCGGATTTAATAACACGAACGGTACTATATAGCGAAACACCACACTCTAAAGCTTACAAGATGTGCAAACTGATATAAAGCCACTACCATAATCTTTCATATAACTATAAATATTTATTACAAGATTGGTGGGCTTCAAGCTTTACAAACTTTTCGGGTTACTTGCGGCTTACGATAAGCTAGTACATATTTATATTTACAACTTGAAACTACAGAATCAAATCTTGTTAATTATCATTTGGTCTGTATGCTTCTAAGTGGGATGAGCAAAGGTTTATCAGGTGCCTTTTAATTACTCTTCCCATAGAATATGATTCCTTATTACATGAACCATGTGAAAAAAAGGCAAACATATTTTATTTGGATTAACTAGTTGGCATATGGGTTAAGGCTTTAA
>CAJVGC010000589.1:51870104-51930581 GCA_910822075.1 Senecio squalidus | reverse complement strand
TATAATTATATATATATATATATATATATATATATATATATATAGGGGAGGGTTCATGTAAAAAGTGTTAAATTTGTAAAAATTGTGAGAAGCATTGTGGGAGTGACATGTGGCAAACTTGTATTTTTTATTTTTTTATTTATTTTTATTATTTTTTAATAAAAAAATAATATTTTTAATAAAAAACATATTTTAAAAAAAAATTGAGTTTTTTTTTTCCGAGAATTTTTTTTTTCTTTTTGCTCGAAAAAAGTTATTAAGAAAAAAAATATGATACACATTTATGATGCACATCTATGATGAACATTTTATGTGTGTATCATAGTTGAATATCATAGTTTTTTTGTATGTATCATTTATATGAATCATATTTTTTGTGCATCATTAATGTGCATCATATTTTGTGTGTGCATCATATGACGTGGCAGATGACGTTATCAAAAATAATTTCAATTTTTTTTTTTTTTATGATTTTTTTTTTTCAGAAAAAAAATATTATTTTTTTAAATATCTTTTTATTATAAATTTTTTTTTTTCCAAGCTTGCCACATGTCACTCCCACAATGCTTCTCCCATTTTTACAAATTTAGCACTTTTTATTTGATCCTACTCCTATATATATATATATATATATATATATATATATATATATATATATATATATATATATATATATATATATATATATATTATAAGATATAGTCACAAATTTACAATACGGTGATTTTTATAGCCATTTTTAACAACTAATGAAAACTACAAAATGAAAAAAAAAATGTTTTGAAAAAAAATACAAAACTCATCGTAAAGTTAAACGTTTTTTGATTTGTTCATATGAATGAGTATCATTCCAGCAAAAATATTCATATATGAACAAATTGAAAAACGTTAAGATGTTTTTTTTTTCAAAAACTTACACTCAATTTGTAGTTTAAAATTAGTTTTTAACGAACACAAAACAAATACGAAAAAAGTCTTTGTTGGTATTTCTGTTGGTTATCAACATTGTTTTAGTTCTAGTTTGAACTTTTATTATCATAGAACATATACTATAACATTAATGACCAAATACAAACAAAGATAGAGTGTTTTGGGTTTATATTGGTCCTTAGACTTCGGTATGGTTAAAGGGAACTATTTGGGTGGGTTGGAAGATAGGTAATAAATAAAATCAAAATTGTTTAGATCATGATTTTAATCTTAAGATTTTATGATCACTATAAACGATTCAATCTTGTGTAGAATCTCGATCTTGATTATCAGATTGTAGAATCTCCATCTGATCCGATCTTGTTTTGCTTAAGTTAGAGAACACCAAAATCATGAATAAATTGACTCCTTTAAATTAAAATATAAAACAAATCAACTAACCAAGATTTTGTATTGAGGGAGCCGTAGCAAGCAACGAATATATGAATTCACATTTGAGGAATCATAGAGGACTTGTAGTGTATTAATTTAGGATTATTTTGAATTTGTGAAAAAATTACATAGAAATTTAGTTTGTTTGTAGGGGCCGAAAACCCCTAACCCATCCCCTACCTCCGCCACTACAACTAATTGGCAAAAACACTTGCAAAAAGAAATTTCATAAACACTTGAACAAAACCGAGTCATAATTAACAACATTAGATAAAATAAATAGTTTTTAGTATGCGCCGAAACATGTTACGTTGGGCTATCCAAAATACTTTTCTGTCAAAACTATTTAAAGACATTTTTAAATAATTAGTTTGTCAAACATGATTACAAAATTTGATGTTAGTTAAAAAGAAATACATCGGTAAAGGAAAAGTGACATTTATGACACAATGATTCGTTAAAAGCGATATATGATTTTTTTTTTTTAAACGGTCAAACTAACTAATATAACTGATAATTATGACGAGGATTGAATTCGTGACCTTTATGTCCCTGAATAATGAAGAATGATACAAATCCTTTAATGATTATTATTATTGATAACATATATATAGAGGAGTACATAAACTCTAATAGACCCAAATCCACTTATCAGGTTTTGACTTATCATCTAATATTCACCGGCAGTTTGAGCGACGAACCCGCGAAAGTTCTAACTGGATGAGAAAACTCTAATTATGATAATAAACAATAAAGATAAAGCAATTAAAATAAAATAAACAGGGAGACGTTCTGAGCTTGAGATCCGGTTTTGGCAGAGATATCGCACACTTGAGATCAATCTTTGACAGATCTGTCTTCATAACATACGCTTGAAATTGAGATCCGGCTTTGATAGAACTGTATTCACTAAAAGTTGACTTTATTTTCTTCAAATCAAACCCTTTTTTTTTTTTCTTTTTCTTCTATAGTTGCCTAAAGACGGCTAAATTCAAGTTTTTTCTATAGCCGTCTAAAGCCGGCTAAATTTAGTTTTCTTCCCCTTTCTTCAACAACGCAAGTCAAAAAAATGAAATTCAAAGTTGTTAAGAATCCAGATCAAGACAAAAGCAAATTCAAGCGTGTGTATTATAAAGACGGATCTATCAAGACCAGATCTCAAATATAACTATCTAGTTTTATCTTTATATTTTTCTTCTTCTTTAATATAAGTTTTATTCTCCAGTTTGAGCTTTTGCGATTTCGCCGCTCGAACTGTCGGGGACTATTAGAATAGTATATTAGTTAAAGTCTGGCTTGTGGGTTTAAGTCTGTTAGGTTTAGGGTTTCTACACCTTATTATATATATCGCTTAATAATATATCAAATCTAAAGGGTTTATCATTCTCTAATATGGTATTAGAGCAGGTCTGATACTCAGACCTAACTTCTATGCCACCTTTTAAACCCTAATCAGCCTGGGGATGAGCCGCCTAGCTTGAGTAGGTTCCAAACCCTAAAAACCCCCCCTAAAAATTCGGATTTGAACCTCACATGTCATTGTTTTGGCCGTAACTCTCAAACCGCTTGGAGTTAACTGATGAGGTCAACGTCATTAGCTTCGTAATTAAATTCCAAAGAAAAGCATACCGGAATCGCGGCAAAAGACCACATGACGCGTCGTCTCGCGCCGATACATTGTGTCGGGTTCAGATTTGAGAAGAAAAAAAAATGGAGACTGTTTTGCTTATAATTTTCAAACCACTTGGAGTTAGCTAATGCCGTTAGTGGCTCGGAATTAGAAATTAAATTACGAAGACAATGCAACCGGAATCGCAATGAACGCAGCTCCAAAACATCGTTATGCGTCGCCACAAGCAAAAAATAATTTGCAATCATGGTCTATTAACAACTATCTATTTTTATCTTTATATTATGTTTATTTTATTATAATTTCATTCTCCAGTTCGAGTTTTTGCATTTTCGTCGCTCGAACTGTCGGGGTATTAGACGTGGCCGGCCCGACACGTGGGCTTTTAGTCGATTAGGGTTGGGGTTTTATGATGGTACTTATAACTTATTTATATTTACTGAATAATACAATATTAGGCACCCTTAATGAATTTTATTATTGATAACATATATATAGAAGGAGTAATTAAATTAATGAACTTAAATCCAGTTATCAGATTTGGGATTATCATCTAATAGATAATACTGCATTATCTTTAATATATAATAAAATAGGGCCCTTAAATGCCACATGGCGAAATAAGGCCCCTTAGATAGATTCGCTTCTTTCGTTTCAGCCGTTAGATGATATTGATGATGTCAGAAGATATAATTTTCATTTTACACCCTCTTAAAATATATAACTGCATTTTCTATTTCATTCCATTTTCACTTAAATAAGAAACAAACGTTTGTTCTCCCATTTTGTTAATCCCATTTACTTATATAATTGCTTAATTTAGACTACAATTTATCTTATAGTTATTCTAAAATCTTCTAATTCAAATATTTAAACACGTGAATAAACATAAAACTATATCTTTTGCACATTTATATCTTGCCATGATGTTATTTGTCCCACCGGCCTTGAACTTTCAACTCGATTGGGTGTTTACTCATATATTTAATCATTAAAATCTTCTATTATATTTTACTCATTTTTCACGAAATTTATAATTGAGTGTTAATTTTCCTAATATCTATTACATATTTACATGGGACTTCTTATACCTGTCACTCTTTTCTTGGTGTTATTCGTCTCCAAAAACCCTATATGAATTTTGTATTCAGTGCATTATATCTTTTTTAACGTGTATAAAAAAATAAAGTTTACGATTTTATTTTTGTCTATATTTATCCGCGTTGTCACGGGACAATAATCTAGTTCTTTATATATGCAAGAACGTTTGTGGAAAATAGTTATTACTATTGGAAATTTAAATGACACTACATGAAATAACAATTTTATGAATATGGTAGAATTTTTATTAAAATAAATACACCTAGAATTGATGAAAACAGTACAACTTACACAACATCGAAATATATAAATTTGTGTTAAGCGAACATTTTTATTCGAATTCAAGCAGAGGTGAATTTTTATTACAATAAATTAGGGCTGAGCATCGGGCCTATACCGGCCCGACCCGATCCGAACCGACTCATACCGAGACCGAAAACCGGCAAAAAATCAAACCGAAACCGAACCGATTTTAGTATCGGTCGGTTGGTATAGTATCGGGCCATGTCGGGGTCGGTTTCGGTCTAGGACCGAAAATACCGAATTGTCTTCAGCACATATACGTTGGCGTAACTATCAGTTACGTAACGTAACTGATAGTTACGTAGCGTAACTGTGGAAATATTTCACCAACACTGATATCAGTTACGTTAGCGTAACTATTAGTTACGTAACGTAAGTAACAGTTATGTAGCGTAACTAACAGTTACGTAGCGTAACTAATAGTTACGTTAACGTAACTGTCTGACAGATAGATGTTTTTTTCAAAAACTTGACGAAACTCGAAATACGTTAAGCAGAAAACAAATGTTACAACTTGAAAATTATAAGAATTTGAGAAAAGAAATAGAGTAATACTGAATTCCCTGAAAGACGGCTTCCCAAAACCCTAATTTCCACCTAAATCGGGCGGGTCGGGCCAAGTCGTTTTTAGTCGATATTTTAACCGACCCGACCCGAATCTCGAAAACGTTGTATTTTGTTGTCGACTACCGCCCCGGATACAAGTGTTTCGGTCTCGGTTTCGGTTAGCCCTACAATAAATACACCCATACTTGGTGAAAACGATAAAACTTACACAACTTCAATACATATAACATAAATTTGTGTTAAATGAACATTTTTATTCGAACACAAGGAGATGTTAATAGAAAAAAAGTTTTGTACTTCTTAATCCAACATAGTTAGATACTATATATAATATACTTTTAATAATTAATAATAACAAAGCAAAATTAAAAGGGCTACACAAAAGCCCAAAGAAACCGGGTTAAAGCCCAAATTGGGCACAAAACCATAGGCAATGTTGAGAATTAATCTATAGGTATAATACAAGGAATATAATACCCATTCCATGCCCTAGTATTTTCATTATCTTTTTCCATTCCAATTCACTCTTTGAACCAGCACAATCAGTTTCGTTAATTAAAACATTAAGCACAAATACACAATATGTTCTTAAACTACACTATTTGTATATTTCTAAAACCGCATTTCCCCCCTTCTAATGAATATATCACCTTTTTTACATAGTGGTATCAATGTTATTTATTATAGAATGAAACTCGTACCTATTATTGTATTATTCATTAAATATATATATATATATATATATATATATATATATATATATATATATATATATATATATATATATATATATATATATATATATATATATATATATATATATATATATATATATATATATATATGGAAAAGTGAATATGAGGCTGTTACACATGTAAGATTACATGCAAAACTCATCAAAAAATATGTCGTTTTGTTAAAAATTCTTCAAATCTATATAATTTTAATCATATTTATTAAACTAACTTTACAAATTTTTATCTATTCACATCTTTTTCTTCATTAATCGTGTATTTAAAAAATATAAGTTTTTTTGTCATCACTGGGCATCTATCGAAGTCACTTTTTATAACTTTTTCATAATAAACAATGACCCCCTGCATTTTGGGGATCACCTCTCCCTTGATGAATATAGGACAAATCAAGAGTTGAAAAGGATTTAAACCACAAAACGACATAGTTTTTAATGAGTTTCGCATGTAAGCTTACATGTGTAACAGCCCCATATTCACTTCCCCCATATATATATATATATATATATATATATATATATATATATATATATATATATATATATATATATATATATATATATATAGATTGAGGTTCAAAAGAGATCCCTAATTTGCTAGAGATCTAGAGATCCACTTTTTAACCACAAGATCACCTAAATTGTGTGGTTGAGATTAAAAGTTGGATTTAAATGAATTATAAGGAAAAGACAAGGAGGGGCAGTTTAGTCTTTTTACCTTTTTTCTTTCTTTTTTACTCACACGCGCTTTTTGCTGTGATTCAATAGTGTCACATTTACCAAACAATAATATATTCTTTCACATAAATATATTAAACAAATATTGAGCACATTTACCAAGTAAATATTCTTTCACATAAATGCATTAAACAATAATTTATTCCAACCACTTGCAATAAAGCCAAAATACTATTGGTGAATTTGCATACTAAATCACAGGTGAACTAAACATTTGGTGATATTTTACATCAACATACTAAGGCACATTATTAAAAAAATCACAGGTGATTACTAAACATTTGGTGACATTTTACATCAACATACTAAGACATTAAATAATAAACAGTTTCTTAATGTAAAAACTATATAATCACAGGTGATTAAATAAGCATTTGGTGACATTTTACATCAACATACTAAAGAAAATTATTAGTAAAATCACAGGTGATTACTAAACATTTTGATGACATTTTACATCAACATATAAGACACTAAATTAATACAATCACAGGTGATTACTAGACATTTGATGAAATTCTACATCAAGGTACTAAGGCACTAAATTAAGAACCTTAAATGTATTAAGGTATTAAGGCACTAAATCACAGGTGATTTTCCTTTACAATTTGTTGACTACAAAATTACATTTAAGATATTTAGTGACTTAATTTAATAAAATCACATGTGACATAGTTATTGTTCAAAGAAAATACACCAAACCGAAAGTATTCTCAAACAAAATATTTGTCTACTCATTTCAAATAAAATTCAACTAGTAAAGTAACATATTAAATTATTGTTGGTTGTTGAATTCCCTCTTTCTTCAATAGCTTCTTTTGAAATTAGCGTCATCATCTACAATTAAAAAAAAAATCGGATCTAAGAATCGATTGCTAAAATATCCTTCAATCGATTGTTAATATTTGTGTCAAACCTTCAATTGATTGTTAATATTACAATCTAAGGCACATTATTAATAAAATCACAAGTGATTACTAAACATTTTGTGACATTTTACATCAACATACTAAGGAACATTATTAATAAAATCACAGGTGATTACTAAACATTTTTGTGACATTTTACATCAACATACTAAGGCACATTATTAATAAAATCACAGGTGATTACTAGACATTTTTGTGACATTTTACATCAACATACTAAGGCACATTATTAATAAAATCACAGGTGATTACTAGGTGATTACTAAACATTTTGGTGACATTTTACATCAAGGTACTAAGCCACTAAATTATAAACAGTTCTTAATGTAAAAACTTTAGAATCACAAGTGATTACTAAACATTTTTTATGACATTTAAGGCACTAAATTAATACAATCACAGGTGATTACTATAGATTTTGTGACAATTTACATCAAGGTACTAAGACACTAAATTATAAAACAGTTCTTAATGTAAAAACTATAGAATCACAGGTGATTACTAAACATTTTGGCGACATTTTACATCAACATACTAAGGCACTAAATTAATAAAATCACAGGTGAATAATTTGGTAATCTATGAACCTTATGACTCAAGTACACAAAAGCTAGCATTCGATTTCTTTGATACTATTTCTCGAACACCTGGCGGGTGTTTATTGTCTCTAACTATAGATAAACTTAAATTCTTGTCATTTTCTTTGTGAATCCCTATAAACTTATACAAACTTAAAATATTCAAAACAGATTAAGCCTAATAGAAATTTGAAAACCGAATCGAAGAAAAATTCTAGATATCTGTTACTATTTGTTAAAACTGATTATGAAAAAAATGATAAAACAAACCGAGATTTGTGATATCACTCCAATTTGAACAACAAATCATATCCTAAAGTAACCTAAACTAAATTGAGATGCTTAAACAGCAGAATTAACCTTGCTAGATCAGTGGTGTTGGATAAGATGGTGTTTGAAGAAGATACGACGCATGTACGGTTGCCAATGACGGTGCAGATACCGGAGACGACGGCTTATCTGCCGGAGACGACGGTCTATCTGCCGGATACGACGGTTCATCTGTCGGAGACGACGGTGCAGCTGGATGGAGACGACGGTGCATCTGCTCGGAGAAGACGGTTCAAATGGCCGGAGATTAGCAGCGGGTGGGAGGAATCACCCAGCGGAGAGTGAAGACATACTGTTGAGTAGGACGGTCATATGGAGATTTCATTACATCCATGGTGATTATGATTGATAAAGGAGGGGGTTTTGGAAGTGGAGAAAGGTAAAGTGAGATTGATAAGATGGTTTTGGGAGTGGAGAAAGGTAAAGTGAGATTGATAAGATGACGGCGCGTGACCTTTTTAAATATTTTTTCAATATGACTAGAATACCCCTCCGTGGGTTTGATCTATTAAAGAAATTGTGTGGCTCTAAAGGTGATCCCTGGATCTCTAGAAAAAAAAGGATCCCTATTGAACCTCACCCTATATATATATATATATATATATATATATATATATATATATATATATATATATATATATATATATATATATATATATATATATATATATATATATATATATATATATATATATATATATAGGTTACAAGTATATCATAAAATTCTAACTCTAATTGACCCAAAGCCCACAAGTCGAGTTTGCGTCACATCTAATACCCCCGACAGTTCGAACGGCGAAATCGCGAAAGCTCGAACTAGAGAATGAAATTGTAAAAGAAAACATAATTATGAAAAATAAACAAAAAATTAAAAAGATAGATAAACATGGATAGTTCTGATAAAACTCGTTACTTGGGGCGGAGCGTGATGACGCGTTAATGATGTGGATGCTGATTTTCCGGATGCATTTTCGTAGGAATTTAATTACGAATCCGCTGAACTCCAAATGGTTGGAGAGTTATAAGCAAAACACTAAGCATTTTTTTAGATTTGGACCGACGACTTGTTACGATGATTGGAGGCGTGTTTTTTGTTCTTCTGCTGCGATTCCGGTATGCTTTTCCTCGGAATTTGATTACGAAGCCAATGACGCTGACCTCATCAGTTAACTCCAGCCGGTTTAGGAGTTATGGTCAAAACAATGACCGGGTTGATTTCAAATCCGAATTTTGACGGAGTTCTTTTCTTTTTCCTTTTGTTGGGTTTCGAATCTAGTCAAGTTAGACGGCTCATCGGATGGCATAGAAGTAAGGTCTGAGGATTAGACCTGCTCTGATACAATATTATAGAATGAAACTCGTGCCTATTATCGTATTATTTATTGAATATATATAGATTACAGGTCAGGCTTGGACAAAATCTAATATTACGTAATAGTAAATAATGATAGATTGCATTATAACAAAACCCCAAAATCAATCCGAAATATCAAATTCCCACAAGCGTTTTCATCGTAACACGTATGATAAAGATTCAAAGATGACCCGGCGAGGATGCTACTTTACGTGGTTGGAAATCAAGAAAGAGGTGTTAACACACAAGTAGCAGCTGTTGCTTTTGATGTTATAGGTTTTGTATTCTTCTTTTACCATTTACATCTTATCTCAATCAAATTTCTTTTCACAAGTATTTGGGTAATTGGGTATTCTAACAAAATGTTTCCCTACTATTTTCATATAAAACAATTTTTGATGGTTTTGAAAGCTGGCGTTGATTAGCTTATAAGCTTATTCAAAAGGTTTATTAGTAGCTGAATGTTTTTAGACAAACGTGATATAAGATAAAAAAAAAAACAGCTGAAACAACAATTTTAGGATCAAATAATAATAATGGTTGTTACGGTGTGTATTATTTATAATCTTTTGGTTTTAAATAAATTTTCTCTTTAAAATTACAAAGAAAGTGTCATTTCTGTATATTTTTTCTTCACGCTTTTAGAAAATGTGAATTTTTTTATTAATTTGTTCATAGTTTTAAGTATATACAAAATTATTATATTTCTAAGTGTGTAAAACTTCATAAATTCCACAATTTTAGATGTTTAAAAAATATAACGAGTAGAATTTTATAGCATCTCCATTTCTAAATGTGAAGAAATGTTATGTTTCTACACGCTTTTAAATATATATGTCTTTTTAAATAACTAAAAATGCATAAATTTAAGATGTTAAATGACTTAGACGTTTTGTATTTAAGCTGCCTCTCAATGGTCATCGACATGGTATATTCTTATAGTCTTATGTTTTTTGTTTATGAGAAAAAGACATATTTTGTAAAGGATAGTTGAATATATCAATCACTTTCTTCCCTAAATATCATATTATTAAAGTCGTCGGCTTAGTCATTAAAAATATTGTGTTAAATTATAATTCAATTTCATAAAGGCTCAAAGTTCACTTGGATTAAAACTAATTATATTACTTTCTTGATACAATCTTAAGTTATTTTCTGAAACAAATATAAGTTGTTTCCTATCTATGTTTATTACTTATATATATAGATATATAGATATAGATGTCATAGGTATATAGGTTTAGATGCATTTTCTCCTACGCCTATTATATCTTTTCTTATATTTTCTATCAACAATATCATCGTTTGTTTGTATCCATAGTTTTTTTTGGTAAAAGGTTTTTCCACGTTAAATATTTTGTATTTTTGATCGTTTTTTCGATTCACTATTATTATTATCACTTTATAATATCCTAACAAGTCTTTATAATATCCTAACAAATGATATAAGAGTATAAGGATCTTATTATTTTGTTCGATCCTATTTGCTTTATAATACTCAACTGATTAAAAAAAAGAAATTTATCATCGAAGTTCGCTTATGCTGTTTCTTTAATTTATTCCACAATTTATAATTTGAAGTCTATTGTAACTTAGTTGTTGCCGTCTTAATTCTTGATTTTACAATTTAACCAAATTTTGTCATCGGCCAATCCTTTCTGGTTTTTCGTTCTCAAAGATTCATTCTTTTTCACAAAAGCAATTTAGCAAATAGCCTGTTATTATCACCTTATTATCAATTATCAATTTATAAAGTGTTGATGGGACTTAGTGAATAGTAATATCTAATTAATAATATTTAAATTAAAAGATTAATAACATAACAGTAAAGATTAATTACATAACATAATAAAATGGAGCTTAAAGTAGTGGTATAATTTAGAATTTAATCTTTTAGATAGATAGCTTTAAACACATTTTATATTAGGATTTTATTGTTAGTCACACATTTGAAATGATAAAAAAAAAACACGATTTCTCTTAAAATGATTTAAACTTGCTAAACAACTTTTATGTCACCATTTATCAAAACAAGTATGTCACTAAATGGTCTAATTTTTTCAACATAAAAATAAATCAAAATAAGTTAGGCTGACATAAATGAAATTTTATTCCGGTACAACATCCATACTTTTTAAAAACCTTGTTTACACTTAGGGGGTGTTTGTTTGGACTTATATAAGAGACTTATGACTTATTGACATTTCGGCTTATGTTTCATAAGTCCGGATTTTTCTGCTTATATAAGTTTATGAGCTTATTACTGTGTATTATGACAATAGCTTTAAACACAACTTATATTAGGATTTCATTGTTAGTCATACATTCTAAATGATAAAAAAAAACACGGTTTGTCTTAAAATTATTTAAACTTACTAAACAACTTTTATGTCACCTCTTGATACATATATCATGGTTATATCTTAGGGTTTTAATGCTGAACAACCCTAAAATGGTGATCTTAAAAATATAGAGTAGATTTTGATAATGTACAACAAAACAAAACATTTAATAAACTTTTGTTGACGACCCTTAAGATTGTCGACATCAAAATCTTATATATCTAATTTGATTTCTAAATAAATGTGTTGCTAACAAACCTAATTTAATATTGATTGACACCCGCAACATGGCGCGGCAATGAATTCCTTGTTATATTCAAAACAAATTCTTGAAATTGATATTGTTTATTGACACGTTTTAAGCAAGATTTGGTGTTAGTAAATGTTTAATCCATAATAATTTGTTTATACAAATTTAAATATTTGATCGATTAACAATTGTAGCTGTTTTTTCACGCAAGTTACTTATTTGTTTTTTTTATTTAACCTTCTACCAATTAGGTCTTTTATAGCTTCAGTTTGAAGATTGGCATACTACAAATCCAGTCCACTTTGTGATTGTTTACTTTAAAGATGACAGATAAAAGCCGCTGATTATTAACATTCTGTGGGACTTTTCTTTATTAGTGGGTAATCATTCCACTTTAATTTGTGTGTCACAACTTCTATAGATTTGAAGTTATTGATGTTTTTTCAAGCAAGTTAAGTTGTTTGTTCTTATTAGACTTTCTATCAAAAGTCTTTTATTATTATGGCCGCGTTGAAATATGATTTTTCGATGCTATATCAAGACACACGTTTTTCATTGAGGCAAGATAAGATACGAGATATGCTCGCATATATGGAACTTGATGATGATTTGCTAGATGAGGAGTTTTAACGAAGAAATTCGTAATCATAATGATTTGGCACATATGACGACGAAGGCATTTCCAACAAGCTCAAGCTTGGTTGGTATGGAAATCTAATTTTATTGGATTGTTGGCACGCGGTAATTTAACGATGAGAAGTTCATAAATCATAATGATTTATTATTCACTACAATTAGTGAATTTGTCTCAAGGTGGAGATTGTTAAATTATTATCCAACTCTAAGTTGTTTATTATATGTCCTTCAAGAGTTGTCCTCGTGACAATTTGAAATTACATAAAATTCTCACCAAGATGAGAAGGTACCAAGTCCGATTCCCATTGTGGTAACCATGTTGGATACATTTTACCAATCAAGTATAGCTTGAGTAGGTACTCGTCTCCGATTATGCCCAAAGCCTACTAGATACACCTAAAGTATGTGGGTTAAATTATGTTCCCAAAAATTTCGAGAGAACTACATATCGATGTGAATTTATCTGGCATCGTACGCTCCTAGTAGGAGAAGTTGGTGTACATTGGAATATGTACGGTGGTAATTGTTTGTCATCCAATATAACCATTTTTTAAGTTGTTTATCACCTATGTTCATTACATACATATAGATGTTTTAGGTTATACGTTTAGGTGCATTTTTTTTACGTTTGTTGTAACCATCTGATATTCTCTATCAATAGATCATCGTTTGTTTGTGTCAGTGGTTTTTTTCTGAAATAATTTTTCCACATTAAATCTTTTCTGTTCTTAATCGTTTTCTCCAATTCGTTATTATCATTACCACCTTATTGATTTCTACACTATGATTTCAAAAGTTAAGTCGTCAAGTTGTCCATTTTTAACTTTTCTGTTTAAAATAACTTACAAACAACCCCTATAGTTTGTATAATTACAAAATTTTTCCCCAATTTAATTTTCTTTTACTAATATTGCCCTTTATTTCATTATTTTTGTTTACGATTTTAGTCCATCGTTTTATAAACTTAACGATTATTATCTTAAAATAACAAAATTACTATTTTTTCCTAATAAAAACACTATCAACGAACACATCACCCTCTTTCCCATTATATCTTCTAATCATGTTAAATTTAGTAGTATCCAAAGTTTTGATTCATAATCTTCGTCGTATTCTAGCCAACCGTAACCGTCACAGTCTTCCATTTACGATATCCATAAGATCTATTAAAAAAATTGTGTAAAAAACCCCAAAATCCTTAGAAATGGAAGACAGTGACGGTTACGTTTGGTGAAAATACAACGAAGATGATGAAACAAAACTTTGATTTCTACAAAATCTAGTAGGATTAAAAGACGAAACGGGGAAAATGGTGACACGTTTGTTGATAATGTTTCATATTAAGGAAAAATAGTAATTTTGTTATTTTAACATACTAATTGTTAAGTTTAACAAACAAGGGACTAAAATCGAAATAAATAATAGTGAACAAATGACGATATTCATAAAAGAAAATTAAATTAAAAACGAATTTCGTAATCTTTAATCTTTAATATATAATAAAAGAGGGGCCTTAAATGCCACATGGCATAAGGTCCTTTGGATGGATAACTTCTTTGATTTCAGCCGTTAGATCAGATTAATGATGTTATCAAAGATTATTTTCACTTTACACCCTCTAATAATACATAATTACATTTTTTTTCTCCATTCCATCTACACTTAAATAAAAAAAACATAGTTCTAATTTTACTTATAAATCGTTCAGTTTGAATTATGATTTAGGGCATGTTTGGTTGAAGGTATTAGGAGTTAATGAATGGAAATGATATTGATTGTTAGAGGTTGGTTTGTTATAAGTTAATCAATCATTGTCAACTAACGACTAATAACCATTCCCCTACAAATTGAGGTTAATGAAAATAGTTAATCAAATTATTCCATTATATTCTCATTCCCTTTTTCAAACCAAGCATGCCCTTACTTTATTGTTATTCTTAAATCTCTTAATACAAAGTATCAAAACATATGTATAAACGTAAAAGTGCATATGTTATTATAACTATAAACATGTATAAACGTAAAAATATGTATGTTATTATACGTGTAAAATTATGTTCTTATAATAACTTAATATCTACATAAAAATAAAATTTACGATTCAATTTTTATCTTTATCCACGCTATCGCGGGACAATAATCTAGTTATATAAACAGAAGAGGATATCATAAATTAATTTTAAAAGAAAATAAAAATAAAATAACCTTACGACTTATAATTACTAGGTAAGGAATAAGCTAATAAACTAAATCTCATGACTTGAATTTTTCCAACACATTGGACATAGACATAGTATACTATAGTTTCTTTTAAAGTGTATTGTTATATTTCTCCCCTAATTAAAATAGAAGAATACCTATGGAAGTGTGAAAAAAAATATTTTTTAATGTTTTGGCATTTTCCATTTTAGTCCCTAGACTTTAAAGATTTAGCGGTTTCCCCCCCTCAACTTTAAAGACTTAGCGGTTTCCCCCCCTCAACTTTAAAGACTTAGCGGTTTCCCCCCCTCAACTTTAAAAACTTTAACGCTTTTTCACCCTCAACTTTAAAAACTTTAACGCTTTTTCACCCTCAACTTTAAAAAATTTAACGCTTTTTCACCCTAAACTTTAAACGACTTTTAGCTTTTCCTGTGTGCACTTTATATGTTTTTGCGTTTTCCCCCCCCTCAGCTTTAAATAATACTTTTACGTTTTTTGCCCCTCAGAATTTTTTTTGTATTCAACTAATACGAGCATCTACTCAGATTAATAATAAATAACGACATCGTTTTAGCAAATAGCAACATTTATATTTCGATAAAAAAGTAAAAAAACAAAAACTCGAGTCGTTTTATCCGGAGTAGGATAAACGACATCCTCTGCTATTCTCGCTTCGATCGATTAATAATAAATAACGGCATCGTTTTAGCAAATAGCTACAATTATATTTCGATAAAAAAGTAAAAAAAACAAAAACTCGAGTCCTTTTATCCGGAGTAGGATAAACGACATCCTCTCCTCTTCTCGCTTCGATCAATGACTTGATCCGGACCTGATGGGATGGAATGTCGTAAAAGTATTATTTAAAGTAAAAAAAAAAGTTACGATAAGTAAGAAATAAAAAAGACGTGGAAGCCCAACAATAATAAGCCCAAACAAAGCCCAAAAAAACCCCAAAAAACACCCTCAGCCCATACCCGGGCACGAAAAATGTCCTGATCTTGCATGCGACGGAGGTTATGGGAAACACGTTGCCATTTCCAGAAATACCGCAAAAAAAAAGAACCCGTGCAACGCACGGGAAACCTCTAGTTCTTATTATTATCCTCTTACTTATCGTCTTTCTTTAACCGTACTTAGATAGTTCTTCTTCGTTTGGTCTCTCGCTAACGCTTGTTCCGGCACAAGAATTTTCAGCTTTTTGACCGTATCTTGCTTCTTTCTTTCGCCTCAACAAATTAGACGTTAGTGTTTCTCCTCACTAAATCCATTGATATGGTGGCCGAAAACATCATTTTCCCTTATTAAAACTAAAATTATATGCTTGCCGAAAATCTAAAAACTGATTTGAGCAAACAGGACACGTGGATGACCAACGTGAGGTCACGTGACCTTCCTTAGATTTCAGATAAATCTCCTTGATCATTTTATTGTGGTCCGTGGTTTACTTTCTAGTTTCTAAGTTTGACATAATACACCCTTAACTTTGTAGATATTTATTTGTTGGAAAAATCATATATGCTCTCAATTTTAATCAATCTATTTAAACTGATATTTATTTTAATCGATTGATTGACTACGCATCCTAACCCACTCATACTCCTCCATCCAAGATCTTTTTCTTAATCATCCTTTAATAAATATTCTCACTTTGTTCTCCTACCCCTTCCACCCACGCCACACACACACACACATACGGCTACACGTTTTTTTTCTTTTTTATTTGTTAAAACTGGTTAACTAAATCGGGATCTAACCGTGAAATCGTGTATGTATACGGTTCTATTCTTGGTCGATATTAACTTGAATTATTAATCAATTTATTACTCATGGATTATGATAGAGGTTGTAGATTAGTAGTTCGTGAATGATCCACTAACTTAAAGGTTGTGACTTTAAGTTTTATTATAGACAAAAAGTTGGTTGTTACTCTAAGTTTTATTATAGACAAAAAGTGTGAAATACTAAGCGAGTATGTTGTACGTTATGCCTTCTCCAAAAGAATCATTACTCTGATTCGATGTGATATTGGTTCTAATTACATATGTTAAAAAGCAAGTTTCTTTTTATGTTATTTTAACAAATCGAGGCTTCACATTTGTCTAAACGTATTTGATTTGGGACAAACCATTTATAAACTGGCACCAAACAAATATTATATAAGATATGTTTGACGAAACTAGTTTGTAACTTGAGTAGAAGCTAAAATTTGTGTGTTAGCTTTTATATAAAGTTGAAACTTGAAACATAAATTAGCTTAGATATTATATAAAGTTGAAACTTGAAACATAAAATAACACATATAAATTTAATTCTAAGTGTGAATTTTATAACACACCAATATTATATGATATATAATCTCTATAAGCTTTGGGAAAAAAATTCAAATCTTAGACAAATTTTTATTTTTCCCAATCGTGTACAAATATTAGAATTTTAAAACATAGATACGTTATATGATGTATTATTTAAACAAAATCCAAAAATTCATATGATACTACTAAAATTACGTATTATAAGTGTAATTTGGTAATTTAGTTTTTAAAATTTTTGCATTTGGTCAAATAGTTTTTAATCAAAGATTAAAGTTGTAGGGTGAAAAGGAAAATAAAACTGATGAAGCGAGGACCGTCGGATGATCATGTCGACAAACGAAGATGTGGAAAAAGTTATTTCAAAAAAAAAGCAACGTCCCCATATAATTCTTGAATCACAAATTTAAAATTCCCACAACCTTTTTCATTGTTACACGTATGTATGTATGTATGTATCTATAATCATAAATATATAATAAACATTATGACTCGGTGAGCAAGCAACACTTTTTCTGAATCTTCATTTCGAAGCTCAAAATCCCATTTCTTTTAACTAAGCAATCAAGAAAAAGAAAAAATGAGTGAAATTATAGGAAAATTTACTAGTAATTATAAGTTTTTAGGGTGTAATAATAATGTTAAATCTTGTGAAAATTTGATGAAACATTCGCCGGTGATGGTTAAGATGAATGTAAGATCATCCGCCGGCGGTGACTTATTTGGCCGGAGATTGGTGGTTGCTGGTGGTGGTAACATCCAGATACCACCTACTTCTGCTGCTTCTAATTTTAAGGTTTGTTGTTTTCGATTTTTATTAACGACACAACTTTTTGGTACGTAGTTAAAACTCAAAAAATGTAAAACAAACTTGTATTACACTCCGGGTACGGTTATTTATTAATGTACGAATTATATAAAGTCTGGCTTAATAGGTGTAGTGTGATCGGTTATATTGATGTATCATGTCATTTTGTAAATTATTATTTGTAAATGTTTTGTATGTGTATCATTCCTCTTCCTTTATTAATTTCGGTCTTTGAAATCATAGGAATTAGTGGTTTTTATATTTATCGTTGTTATTAACTTTTTTTATCATTACATTTTTGTTACTATTATGTTAATGCTTTTTTGAAGTATTGTTTGGGATTCAGTTTCCAAATAGTATATAATCAGTTTTGAATGTTTAAATTGATCAATCTAATATTTATATTTATATTTGGGTGATATAAATAGATAATTAATGTTGCTTAATTATCTTGGTTAAATTGAAATAAAAATAAATAAAGAAAATTGTAATCAATTTGTAAATTTTTGCTCATTACTTGATTAGTATATAATACAAGTATAAGGGAATATGCAGATGAGTAGTGGCATTATTGGCAAATCTGTAAAATGGTGGGAGAAAGGGCTTCAACCAAACATGAAGGATGTGACGGGAGCAGAGGACCTTGTCGACTCTCTTTTGAGTGCAGGTGATCAGCTTGTTGTCGTTGGTTTCTTTTCGCCTGGATGTGGAGGCTGCAAAGCACTTCATCCAAAGGTAAGATAAAATCAAATCTTTTATTTTGTTTGTTATTGTACATTTTTTATATCTCGTTTACATTAGGTTCGTCATACTTTGGAGTTTGGCTGTTGAGATTGTTAAATTATATGCTTTTTATTGTCATACCGGATTAAATATTAACAAATATGTAACTCCCTAGACCCTATGAAAGTTCTAACATGAAAAGTCTGCATATAGTTTTAAGAAAATGCTTGCGTTATTTCGCAAAATCATGACAAAATAATGGATACTTGATACTTGTATGTTGAAAATTTCGGAGGTTGCGATGTTATATGGGATGTATTAATGCTTCTATTGTCCCAAAAATTTGTAATTATTTATTTTCTAAAAGGATTTCGATAATACCTTTTGGCCCATCAACGATAATGACGATACATGAAACAAATTTTGTCGACAAGGTTTTTTTTTTCTCAATTTTGTCTTGTTAAGGTTCATTTTAGATATTTATATGGTCGTCAAATACTCTTATTACGTGTGCAAGTCAAACATCATTTTCTTCAGGATGGATCAGTTAACAATAAGCAAATAATATCCTACTTCATAATCATTTTGCCCTCACAAATAGCTACCACAACGAGCTAAGGCTTTGTACCATGAGGAACACTATCACACACATAAATTAAAAAAAAAAAAACTGTTTTAATGAATAGATGTTGATGTTATTTATACGGATTTGGTCATTGTAGATATGTCAATTGGCAGAGCTGAATCCGGACATTCAATTTTTACACGTGAACTACGAGGAGCACAAATCCATGTGTTATAGTCTCAACGTACATGTTCTGCCCTTCTTTCGTTTCTACAGAGGAGCCCACGGTCGGCTTTGTAGCTTTAGCTGTACTAATGCCACGGTTTGTATTTTCTCCTTCTTTCCTATCTGTTTTCTATATAGCTGGTAATTTCAACGCGTTTACTTATCAATGGGTTAATTCAGTATGTTTTGTTTTGTATTAATATAAATGCTAACTCACGGTAATCTAAAAGCAAGTAACATGATTATGCAGATCAAGAAATTCAGAGACGCGTTAGCAAAGCACACTCCTGATCGTTGTAGCTTAGGCCCCACAAAAGGGCTAGAAGAGAAAGAACTCTGGGCACTTGGTGCTAATAGGGAACTTTCTTTCACTTACTCTCCAAACCCAAACCAACCACAAAAAATAGAATCTTCACCCTCACCAGCACCGCAACCTGAACCACCAAGCCTTCCTCTTCCTCGCCCTCTTAAGCCTGTATCCGGGGCAGAAGAAGATAAGAATAGAACCTTGGTTTCTTTTGGGAAATGAAACTTGGATTTCCACCCCTGTTTTGTGTATAGATGATAGTTAGAGACCTTTCTACCCTGTTTTTTTGTTACCGTAGAAGGGGAAGTGATGGTCTTTTCTACGTTGTATGTAATATATATATATATGATTGTGATATGTGTTATAGTGTATATTGTATAGGAAGTTTGCCCAACTCATAAATGCAATATTGCTAGGTTTTGTCGCTACCACGTATTCTCTAGATTTTGTCTGCGATAAAAAATGTAAACTACTAGCTAGCTCTGTGTTATGTTTGTGAAATAACGTTAAGGCAATGTATGTTATGTTGTGGTTTTCTTGAATAGAATAAAAAAAAGCATATGTATTTGAGTTTTATTTCTATGATTAATTCTTGCTCTTGGTGTGTGACAACCGTAAATTTTGAGGTACTAATTCCGAGTTTAACTTTCTTTATTTATCGTTATTTTATTTTCACTCAATTTACTATTTTGATATTTTGTTTTATTACACTTTCGTTTGTGTCGGATTTTATATATTACATATTGTTTATGTCCTTTGTGACTAAAAAGTATATTTAACTAGGTGTCTAACAAGTATAAGTATTCTCGTAGGTTAATATTGGTATTTTTAAGCCTTCATCTTTTCGAGAAAATTAACGTTAAAAATATTACAAAGTTAGTCCTCTAACTAAAAATCTGTTACAAGGTTAGTTCTTTAACGGGAACTAACGAAATCTGTTACAAATTCAGTCCTTTTAACGGACCAACTAACGGAGCAGAAAATGACATGGAGGGCGACGCCCTTGTGACCTAGGGCGTAGCCCTGGGCTACTGGACAAAAATTGACAAAAACTCCTTTTTGACTCCTTGAGATCCCACCCCACATGCCTACACGTGATTTCTGCCCAAAACTTTCCCAAATTGGTGTGAGATGAGTGAATTGTGGATCCTTGACCAATTCTAACCATCTCTCACACCACCTTTCACCCTTAAACCATTTTCACTTCATTTGGTCAATCTTTGTGTCTCTCTCTAAACTCAAACTCTCTCTAGTTCCTTTCATTTCCAGGAACTTCTAGAGAGATAAACCACATTCAAAAGTGGTGATTGAGTTGAAAAAGACCATTGGAAGATTTCTTTTGGGTTCTACATCTTTCGGTAAGTATTTTCCTTCGAAAATCCATCTTTTACTTACTCTAGTTTTCTTACTTGACACAAAGAGTATACTAACCAAACTCTTGTGTTCTTGCAAAGAGTTCACTCATCAAGTTTTCAATCTCCGGCTTACTCTTGAGTTGGAAGGTTTCAAACCTCGGTAAGTAAAACCCTTTGTAACTATTTTTCCTTCAATTTTTTTCTTCTTGAAGTCTATTTCTAACATATTGTCTCTTTTCTTGTTTGGAGCTCTTGGTCTCCACTCCTTCATTGGAAGTCTTTTCCGGTTTATTCTTTGGATTGGAAGATTTTCCCTCAAAAATACAATAAAATAGGCAGTTTATCGTCACTTTTAAGCCACGAAAGTTAAGTTTTACCAATGACCCGTTTGTATGTAAATGGGTTAAAAATCTCAAATCTTTGAAAAACGAATTTTTAGAGGTTTGATCGTACATGCAATAAGTTTAATCAATAAAAACAGAAGGTTTAAGAAGTTTTACCGAAAGAAAGGATGGATGGAGGTTTAAAGCTTCGTTGATGGTGATTTTAACTTCAAAATCGATTGAGACTTCTTGTAAAACCCGTTTTAAATATAACCCCTTTGTTATGTGGACGATTTTTGTGGTGTTAATTGTTGTTTTCTTGCTGTAATTAGCTTAGGTATGTGTGTGTGTGAGAGTATTTAAGCAAAGAGAGACCAAAAGAAGAAAATGGTGGAGAAAAGGGGCTGTTTATAGACAAAATCGTTTTCGGTGTGTTTGGGCGGTCCAATGAGAGCTTGACACGTGGGCAAAAGTCAGAAATCGTTGGCCAATCAAAATTCATGCAAATGTGGGAATCAACACCACAGTTTCGCTGCCAGCGAAACTGGCAGTTACATTGCGAGTCGAAAATCGTTTTTGTTGGTGTTTAAGTATTTTCGTTAGTTTCCGGTTCACGTTTTGTTTAGGGATGAACTTAGGTAAGTTCATTAAGCGTTTTCTTGGTAATATGGTCCATTTAAAGGATCCGATATTGATTCCGACACAGACACGTTCATAGTAACGGTACGGTTAAGAACAAGAATGTCACACCCCGCTAAAGCGGAAACACGGGATGTGAAGAGCAATAGCATTCGATACACAAATTTATAATTCCACACCAAGTTATATTAAAGAAAACATAACATCAAAAGTTTACAAGTGTTTAAAACCCTGTTTACATATCCGAAATACAAGATAAGTGTTCAAAGACAAGCCACCCGAACCCTTTCCCATTCTTGAAGTCATCAGCCCCAAGCGTTCAAGCATTATCTCAAGCTTACTCGTTACCTGAAAATACGAGTCAAGTGTTAACTACGGGAGGCGTAGTTAGTGAGCTACAAGTTTAAGTAAAAGCATTCAAGTTTACGACGCACATAAAAATGCATAAAGTATAGCATTCAAATAGTTGTCGCATAATCATGCGTAAAATATCGTGTTCAAATAGTTGTCGCATAACCATGCGTAAAATATAGTGTTCGAATAGTTGTCGCATAACCATGCATAAAATATAGTATTCAAATAGTTGTCGCATAACCATGCGTAAAGTATAGTGTTCAAATAGTTGTCGCATAACCATGCGTAAAATGTAGTGTTCAAATAGTTGTCGCATAACCATGCGTAAAGTATAGTGTTCAAATAGTTGTCGCATAACCATGCGTAAAGTATAGTGTTCAAATAGTTGTCGCATAACCATGCGTAAAATGTAGTGTTCAAATAGTTGTCGCATAACCATGCGTAAAGTATAGTGTTCAAATAGTTGTCGCATAACCATGCGTAAAGTATAGTGTTCAAATAGTTGTCGCAAAACCATGCGTAAATTGCAGTGTTCAAATAGTTGTCGCATAACTATGCGTAAAGTATAGTGTTCAAATAGTTGTCGCATAACCATGCGTAAAGTATAGTGTTCAAATAGTTGTCGCATAACCATGCGTAAAGTATAGTGTTCATGTTCGTAGGCATTGACCACATAGTGCGACTATGTGACAATCCTAAGTATTGCCCAATGATCGTTGCTAAGCCTATAGCCTACCCTATTAGTATTATGCACCATCGTTATAAGTCGTTGTGGTGAGGGTCTACTAACCCTAATAGCGCTATCCATATCTACTAACGGTCCTTTCCAAAGGGATTAATAGCAACTAATGTCCTTGGTAGTATCGGGAATTTTAATGGTATCTCACGTCCATGTTGTTCAACGTCCGCAACATGGCGATCGATGTTTTAGTCATTGGCAAAAATAGTGTTCGTATCCTCGGCATTGTTGGCAAACCATCAACAATGCCGGCAAAATAGTCTTTCGTAATAGTATTCAAAATATCAAAGCGTTCCGTAATAGCATTAAAAGTATAAAAGTGGTTTCGTAATAGCATTCGAGTATCAAAACGTTTTCGTTTAGCATTCAAGTATCAAAGCGTTTTTCAGCTTAACTATAACGTTTAAGCCTAGACTCGCATTTCACCCCAAAATGTATTAAAAGCGTTTAAAAAGTAGGGGTTTGCAACTCACTGTTTGCGAAGATTCCTAGCGTGCTCGGAATTGCTCAAAAGGTACTCGGAATCACTGGAATCCTATTTATACCAAGTTTTGGCGTAAGTAACATTGTTTATTAGTTCATACAATCGTTAGTCAACGAAATGCTTATGTTATAAGTGTTTGTAATTGGTTTTACAAAAATCGGGCAGCGCTTCCGCCCTTTAGTTTATAAATCCAATTTTTAACACTTTCCCGCTTACAATTTTTATAACACTAATTATATTAATTCATAATATGTTAACATGTCCAAATAGTCACTTTATACTCAAGTTTAAGCTTATTACAGATTCTTTAACACGGTTTTAAGTAATAAGCTCAAGATCACGTCTTATACCGAAAATGACAATTTTTCCGCAATCTGATCTAGGGATGCGCCGCATTTTCACATGGGATGCGCCGCATTCCATAAGACAGCTTTATGGCCAAAATCATTTTTGTGGTGAAAATCGTTATTTGATGGTAGATTTCGACATGCAATAGTTAAAACATCAAAATACTTGATAGTTTACAGTTTTTCTTGGATCTTTAACAACAAAATCAAAGATCTAAACATTCATTTTATAAAAACCCGTTTTATTATGTTAATCACCTTAAATCTTTATAAAAATGTGTTTTTATGAGTTTGATCTTACATGCAATGGTTTATCTTAGTAAAAACAGAAGATCTAAGAGTTTTTACCGAATAGAGATAGGTGGATGATGGTATGTTGGATATCCTAGCTTCAAATGGGTGAAAAATGTGTTCCTGTCCCGTAAGATGAATGCTCCTTCCTTCTTCTTGATTATGGAACGATTTTTAGGTGTTTGTTATGGTGATTTTCTGTGATTTTTGGTGTGTTTAATCTCTGTAAATGAAAAGAAAAAGAGAGCTTTTGGAGAGAGTGTTTGTTGAGAGAGAGAGTGAGCTAGAGAGTGTAAGTGTGTGTGTTTGGTGTGTTTGTGTTTATAAATTAAGAGTTGTGGGGGTGTTTTAGTTAGATTACTGGACCACAAAAAGGCTTTCTAACAAGTCCAAACCGGAGTCAAAGAGTTGGGCTCGTGTTTGACAAGTTTTAGAAGTTTAAAAAAATTGTTGGTCTGCACCCAGAATGCGGCGCATTAGGCCCTTATGCGGCGCATTTGGGGCAGATTCTGCAAGTTTTCGTTTTTCGTTTGTTTCGTCGTTAAGCATTTTCGTTAATTGAAAGTTTACGATTTGTTTTGAGATGAACTTAGGCAAGTTCATTAAGTGTTTTCTTGGTATTAGGATTCATATAATGATTTGATTCCGATTTCCGACTTCGATTCCGAGACACACATGTTTTATGTTTAAGTAACGTAAACCTATGTTAAAAGTTTTTGTATGAGTTACATCGAGCTTAGCTTAAAGAGTTATGCTTACGTAACAACGTAACACATAAGTTAGTTATAGCAAGTATCAAATATTCGCATCGAGGTTATAAGTTAGCTTACTCTCGATCTGAGTTTTGACGGTTGTCACAAAGAACAGATTCACAAAGATATTAGTACAAATTTTCACCTGAAAATTAGACGGCTGTCACATTCTTCCCGGGTTGAAAAGAATTTCGTCCCGAAATTGATTCGCCTCATCTGGAGGGAGAGTCTTTGAACAAGTGTGGATACTTCTGACGGATTTGGTCTTCATCTCCCATGTGAATTCATGACCGCGTCGGGAATTCCACCGAATTTTGACAATAGGGATACGACTTTGCCTGAGTTGTTTGACCTCTATGTCTACAACCTCAAGCGGTTCTTCGATGAAGTTGAGCTCGTTGTCGATCTGGACCACGTCGAGCGGAATGACAATGGTCTCATCGGATAAGCACTTCTTCAAGTGCGAGACATGAAAAACGTTGTGAATGTTGGAAAGAGCCTGCGAAAGTTGGAGTCGATACGCCGCTGGGCCGATTCGTTCTATCACCTCGAACGGTCCGGTATACCTCGGGCTTAGCTTCCCTCGCTTCCCGAAGCGAACTACCCCCTTCCATGGCTATATCTTAAGGAGTACCCTATCGCCGACTTGGAACTAAAGGGGTTTCCTCCGGTTGTCGGCGTAGCTCTTCTGCCGGGAACGGGATGTCTTCGGCCTTTCTCGAATGGTAGTGATCTTGTCAATTGTTTCCTGGACGATATCGAGCCTTGTGAGTTGTCGATCGTCAGCTTCTAGCCAACAAAGTGGTGACCGACACTTACGTCTGTATAAGGCCTCGAACGGTGCGCACTCGATGCTAGCGTGGTAGATGTTGTTATAGGAGAACTCGACCAAAGGAAGGTGAGCATCCCAACTTCCTACGAAGTCAACCACGTACGCTCTTAGCATATCCTCAAGCGTTTGGATCGTCCTTTCACTCTGACCATCTGTCTGAGGGTGGTAAGCGGTGTTAAGGTCTAGTCGCGTCCCGAGCGATTTATGAAGCGTATTCCAAAAGCGGGACGTGAATCGACTATCCCTGTCGGAGATAATGGAGATAGGCGTTCCATGACGAGAGACGATCTCGTTGATGTAGATCTAAGCGAACTTCTCCATCGAGTGATTCTCTTGGTAAGTAAATTCTTTATAAACATTTTCTTCCATTTTCATCTTTAAAAACTCAAGTCCTAACACACTTTTTCTTCTTGTTTGGAGCTTTACTCTCCATACTCCCCTTTGAAGTCTTTCCGGCAAAGAGTCTCAAGACTAGTAGGCCATTTCGGAGACTTCTCGGTAATTCTACAACTTTTCCTCTTTTTGTCCGTTTTTCCTTTGATTCACTTTTCTCGCCTAAATTTATATAAAAACTTGTTAAAATAGTTAAAATGGTTAAAACCTAAAAGTTGTTATAAAACTTAGTAAGTTTCCCATGTTAATAGGTTATTAGAAAACTTAACCGAAAACGTTACGTTAAACTATTATAAAACCGAATAATCACATATAGGATTATTAGTAAATTCCTATCGAAAATGTTCCAACACCTTCTTAAAACTTAGTGGACTTATAAATCTAAGTATTTTATACATAATCTATATTATAAACAAACTTAACAAAATATAACTAAAATCTTGCAAAATAGGTATATGTATAAATATGTATTTTATATATAAGTTTACTTATGAGTTATTTGACTAAATAACTCCATTTAACAATCTGTAAATATTCACTTAAACTAACAAACCGTTACTAAAAACGACTTAAACGAAAAGTTGAATTCTGGATTTTGGGCACCAGGGCGCTGTCCTATGGCTTAGGGACGACGCACCGGGTCTGGTTCCCAGACCAGAACGCAGCACTGGTTATCCAGTGCGCGACAGCAGCTGCCGTTTCGCCTTTTTCGCGTATTTTGGACAAATTTAAGTATAAGTAAACCTATATTAGTATACGTAAAGTATTATAAACTGATAAACATACATTTCAGACTCAAAATGTAAATCGCAATCTTAAATGTCATATTAATTATTATCATAATCATTAAAACGTCCATTTTATCGTTAAACCGTTATTTCTTCGAAAACGATCAAAACCTTTGATTTTAAACTTAATCTTTTTAACAAACTTTTATAAAACTTACTTCCAACTATATTTTACTCAAAATATTCTTATAACACTTCAAAATATTCAAATGGTCAAATGTTGACTTTTGTTGACTTTGACTTCCTTTCAAAACGGTTGACTTTCGTTGACTTTGACAGAGTCAACTATCCTTTGATATTGATTTTGGTTGACTTTGACTTGGTTTACTTTGACCTTGGTTGACTTTGACTTCGGTTGACTTTGACTTCGTTTGACTTTAACTCAATCTAATACTCTTTTCAATCGATATTCCTGTTAGTCATTTCAGGCTCGGAATATCATTCCTTTCTAATCGTATTTATAAACTTAAACGAACGATATTTCCTAGAAATCATTACCGACTCGAAATATCAAATATCTTTTATTCGTCATTTCGACACGACTTATCGTCATTGGATTCGACGACTTTAACTCTTTATGTTATTATTCGTCTGAACATAACTAAACTATAATATTTTATACAACGTTAATTAAACGAGGCTAAACCTACTACGTTATAGATACTTAGACCTTTTATGTCTTATGCTAGAGCACTTAGGCGGTGGATCTTATTCCTCCTGATTTTGAGTATCCGACACTCATACTCTTATTTACGCTACTTGTGAGTTATTCGATGCCCTTTTACCGCTTTTACATATTTTCGGGCATGATTAGAGTTAACTAAATTTTATATATCTTGTTTATGCAACTTAGATTATGTTGCCTTAGTTTTAGCGTTTACCTTACTTATATGGCCTTGGTGGTAGTATAAGGCCCCGTTTACATACCTGTCAACTCTTATTGAGCCAACGGTTATATATATAGATCTATTTGGGTCTAACAAACCCTCATCGCACGTATTGGGATTTTGTCGGTGTGCGGTCCTTGCGAGATGATGTTATTACTGTAGAATATTTCATGACTAAACTTAGTTTAACGCACTAAGGGGGTTGTTGCCTTTTAATGTTTAGGTTCGGGTGTATACTTCTATGCTAAGGATTATTCATATTGCTATGTGTACTAAATCAAGATATATGTTTTCTTTACTAATTATTACATAAACCTTTTCTAAACTTTGGGTCAAAAATATCTTTTATACTTATGTTTTCTTAACTTTGCGAATAACCCACCAACTTTATGTTGACGTCGTTTTTAACGCTATTTCAGGGATTTGAGGTTACGTGATGATTGCTACTTATATGACTACATGGATCTTGCCTGAGAACTCGTTTTGCTATGTATTAAGTTCTGTTAGGATCCATTTGTCTATTTTGTATTTGTACCACTTCCGAACTTATGTACTTTGTAAATTTGTAAATCGAAATTCTTATATTTAATTGGATGTTACCTTTTTGTTATTTAATTTATTGTAACCTATGTCTCTAATAATACTGATACTGTACACTTCGGGTTTCCGCCTGAACAAGGTGTGACACTTGGTTACAAATTTTAGGTGAGTTTGTTATTTGTTTGGGAGTGAGGAGTTTTTCGACCATATTACTTCAGTAATAAAAGCCGTGTGAGTTGTCTTTTTAACAAATTATTACACCATTTTCTTGTAAATAAAAAAAAAACACCTCATGCATTTAAAAAACCCCAAATGTATTAAAACTATACAACCAGGTAATCTTTGACACGAGTAATAACATTTTCTTAAGCCTGTATACACGAGTAATAACATTTTCTTAATTTCTATTCTAAGTTTAATCCTCACATGCAAACATATATCTAATGGCGTTGACATTTTATCTTAATAGTATTAAAGGTGAAGGGCTAGCAAGTTGCAATTGTATAGCTGTATAACCTTTTTATTTATAGATCACTTTTTTAATTTCTAGTGTTAATCTTTGATCTTAACAAAATGACGATATTTGAAGTCTGCTTATTTCTCGTATTCTCATTAACAGCAACATCAGTGGCAATTCCTAAGTACGCTAAGCCAGGGTGCAAAGATACCTGTGGGAAGGTGAGGATTCCATACCCTTTTGGAATGGGAGCAAACTGTTCTATCAATGAATGGTACATTGTTGACTGCATCTCCTCAAGGCCTTATCTACCTGCTCTCGACAACGTGGAGGTACTGGGCATTAACTTGGCTGACCAAACGATCATTGTTAATGGCTCGATGATATCTGCTTGCCAAAATCCAGTCCTCAAAAGCAGTGAAATTTTCAACTTCCACCTTGATAGGAGTCCTTTCCTGTTTTCCAAATTACACAACAAATTTGTTGTGGAGGGGTGTGGTAATGCTTTCATTATGAAAAATGGAAATGCACTTGCTGGGTGTTCCACTACCTGTCACAACGCCGCAGTTAGAGATACAAACAACTGCCTTGGAATCAGTTGTTGCGAAACAACAATTCCATATCATCTAAAGTCGTACAGCATGAATCTCACGGGTCTGGAAAGGCTGAGTGGAGATGGAACATGTCGGTCTGCTTTCTTGGTGGATAAAAATTCATATGATGAAGGAAGTTTTTCTCGCCGATCTGTTTCTGTTTCAGAGGACAGATTTTATGTTCCAATATCACTTCTTTGGACTCTAGCCGAAAGTGACTTTGAGAAAGCAGTAAGTTGTGATTCTAATTTGCTGTTAAGACTTGAAGTGGATCTAGATAATGGTGCAACAATGGAGTCTTGGAAATGCAAAGATGAAAGCATGCCATTCAAAGGGAACTTTTATTTGTTAGATGGATACACTGGTATGTAACTTTTAAATTACTTTTTACTTGTTCATTTCACTTGTTTTAATATGAAAGTTTCTATTTTGTTTAGTTACGGAAGAGTGTACAAGGTGCACCACGGGTAATAGAGGTTACTGCAACTATGACAGCATATATGACGTCGATGGATTAGTTAAAGACTGGAACTTCACTTGTGTTTCTGATAAAAGCAATATTAATTCCAACAAGGCACTGATCTTGATTTATCTTATATCTATAGGTAATGCCTATTCTCCGTGCTTTATGGTCCATTTACATTGCACCGTATGTCCCTATGTATAATCAAATAATTAGTCTACTGTCTGCCAAAAGTAAAACGTCAAGCTTGTGCTGAATGAGAACAACTCTAACGTTTTTCACATGTGAACCGAAGGGTTTGAAAACCCTTCGATATCAGTTATAGCTAGTTAGCTAATTGCTTTGTGGTTTTCCACAACTAAAGACAAAAAAAAATCAAAGAAAAAGGGCAGGATAGAATGGAATTTGGAACTCCAATTAACGGTAGTGTAATGATTTTTTGGTCGGTGTAAGAAAATTACAAGAAGATGAAACCTCCTAGTTATAAAATCAATATTGTCATATGTTCACAAGTAAGAAAATTGAAGTCTTAAAAGACTTCTCATCGAAGGGACGTAGAGGTATCTAATGGAAGTTCCAGATCTTAATCGTTGATTATTGTCTTAAAGATTTTGGCATGCAACTTACTATTTCTTTTTGTATTTGTATTGGTCTTCATTCAGGTGCTTCCATAACCATGGTGTTAGGTTTTGTAGCAATCATATATGCATTGTACAAACTAATCAACAAACGAATAACTAGAAGAAGGAGAAAGACCGTTTTTAAACGCATTAATGGTGGTTTACTTTTGAAGCAACAAGAACAGGTTGACCCCTCTTTAGTTGATAAAACCACTCTTTTTACATCACGTGAGATGGATAAAGCCACCGATAATTTCAATGAGAACAGAATTCTTGGCCGCGGAGGTCAGGGTACAGTCTATAAAGGTATGTTAGTTGATGGAAGGATTGTGGCAGTGAAGAAATCAATGGTTGTTGATGAAAGCCAACTCGAACAGTTCATCAATGAAGTGGTCATTCTGTCACAAGTCAATCATAGAAATGTAGTCAAACTATTGGGATGTTGCTTAGAGACGGAGGTTCCTCTTCTAGTTTCGGAGTTCATTTCAAATGGGACATTGTATGACCGTATTCACAATGAGACTAATGATTTTCCAATTTCTTTGAACATGAGATTACAAATCGCAAGAGAGGTTGCAGGAGCACTTGCTTACATGCATTCAGAAACTTCCTTTCCAATATATCATAGGGACATCAAAACCACTAATATACTTTTGGATGATAAGTACAGAGCCAAAGTTTCGGACTTTGGAATCTCAAGGTCTGTATCGATGGATCAAACTCACTTGACTACCTTAGTCAAAGGTACATTCGGCTACCTAGATCCCGAGTATTTCCAATCCTTCCAATTCACTGAAAAAAGTGATGTCTATAGTTTTGGAGTTGTTTTAGTTGAGTTGTTGACCAAAGAAAGGCCAATCTCTCTGACTAGATTTGGTGAAAATAGATGTTTGGCTACACACTTTACGTTGGCTATGGAAGAAGGGCGTGTTATGTCCATTTTTGATGCAATGGTGATTAGAGAAGGTAATAAGGAGGAACTTCTGGAAGTAGCTGACCTAGCATTGCGTTGCTTGAATCTAATCGGAAGGAATAGGCCAACAATGAAACAAGTAGCTATAGAGTTAGAAACCTTACGAACATTGCACAATCCCTCTATGGTTCAAACTAATATCGGACAAGTAATGGTTGGGGAAGAGTTATCCATGGTAACATATGGTGAATCAACATCAACAACAACAACATTCATGAGCGTTGGTGATAAATTTAGTTAATGAAGCAAAAGGGCTCATTGTTTATATGTAATTCATTTCATTGCCATGTAGTTGCTCACTATGTAATACAACAATCGCTAATCATAAGGAAAGATTACATGAAATTGCAACCGACCTTCCCTTGTAATTGTATTCACCAAAACATTTTCTTTTGCTATTCAAGGGTAAAGAAATATGTTAAGCAAATGAGGGAAATTACCAAGATAAATTTAAGTTTACTTGCAACATAGATTGTTAAGGTATATTTGCACATATTACAAAATGGAAAACAAAGGTAAAAAAGCACGACCTTCGTGCCCCCACGTTATGGTTGTTATCTTTTTCTCTATTATTGAATGTCGTAGAAAACCTAAATTAGAGTTGTGTTGTATATTACTCATCATCGTATCTTACATAGGGTACAAAGAAACGTAAATATACACAAAGGACCCTATAATAATATAGAATGCATATGAAAGTAACTATCCATGACTATAATCGAAATCTAACACACACGCTCCACAGTCGGAGTGGGAGGTTCCCAAATGCTTGGACTGAATCTGAAATGGAATAATAGTTGTGATGGCAGTCCGTTCCTGTTTAAACAACGATTGACGAGGCTTAAAGGGTTTGGTCGTGTCACCTAACAAACTCTTAGCGAGTTTAAGGTGTCGAAGAATATGACCAAAAGCTTACATAAGTGTGTGTGTGTGTGTGTGAGAGAGACAGAGAGAAAAAAAATGATTGCCCTCTAAGCAAATGGTCAGAGGGGTATTTATAGGCTCGAGATTTAGGGTATCCCTTCTATGGGCCGTGGGACTGGATTATTCATTTATGGGTCGTCATTTATGATCCATGAGATACAAAGGTCGTAAGCATACACGTTTTGGTTGTTAGTCAACCCGAACGACGTCGTGCGATTGTTGACCAAGTTGCTAAGTTTAAGTCGAACATGATCTCTTGAACCGAGATCTTTAGCCGAGCACCAAGACGTGGCAACCCGATCTTTAGTCGGACTGCTAGCAAGGTGGTGATCGGGCACCAAGGTGTGACCGAGTAACCCCTAGTCGTGACCGAGAAAATTAGTCGGGCAAAAGAAGTTACCAAACAAAAAGTCATGTGACGGGGTAACACTTGGTCGTGGTCGAGTAGCGCCTAGTCGTGACCGGACAAGTTAGTCAGGCAAAGAAGTTATTGGGCACAAATTCTTGTGACCGGGTAAAACTTGGTCATGGCCGAGTAGGTTGTCCGAACTGGTGAATGTTATCGGGAGATGTAACCGGGCTAGGTGATCCAGGTAGCGTAGTCATCAAGGAGTGACCGAGTAAACCGTCCGGGTAGCATAGCCAAGCCATAGCGAAGTGACCGAGTAAACGGTTCGGGTAGCCAAGCCATGGAGAAATAACCGAGTAAACGGTCCGGGTAGTGTAGCCGATCCATGGAGAAGGCTTGTCCAAGCAGCGTCCAATGTCATCAGGAAGGAACCCAGACAAACCTTTTGTGTTACAGAGTAGCGATCCGAGCAACAACTTGGGTATGGTGGTTCGACAGATCTTTCACGTCCACAGGTCGTGTATTTTAAATTGACCGGTCAAGCAAGGTGGACCAGATTTTAGTTGGGTCATTGTATTGTTTATGGGCTTTGGTGTTAGTTGTGTGACAACCCGTTATTTCGAGGTACTTATCGTTACCGTATTCTTTACTTTTATTCGCAATTATTTTGACCCTTGTATTTCGCTTTGTATTTACTCACGTTTTATCTTTATGAGTCGGGTTTTATTTGTTTTGTTGCTTCGTCCCTCGAGATGTAAGCGTTATATTTACCTAAGTGTCGTATAGTTGGTATTCTCGTGTTTTTAAGTTAGGGTGTTTACGCCGTAATCGTCGGTTAAGAAAATTAATATTTCAAAAATCTATTACAAAGTTAGTCCTCTAACTAAATCTGTTACAAAGTTAGTCCTTTAACGGGAACTAACGGAATCTGTTACGTATTCAATCCTTTAACTGTGACTTAATGAAAGAAGCCAAAAAGGACCACGGTGCGCCGCACTCATCCTTAGGTGCGACGCACCCAACCATCTGGCAGATATTGCCAAAACGACTTTTGTTCAAATTCTTGAGATTCTACACCTTTTGATCACGTGAATTGTTCTGTAAATTTCCCAAAATGGGTATGCTAGATTCAATTGTGGATCTCAAGTACCTTCTACACACTTTCTCTTTCCAAAATTCAAGTTTACATCACTTTTACCATATTCATTCTTTTCATTCACAAAGTTTCTTCACACACTCTTTTCTCTCAACATTTCCAGAGAAATAAGAGTCTAATTACCTAAATTTGAAGAAACTTTGGCAAGATTAAGGCATACAAGCATCTTCTCCAAGCCTTCCTTCTTAAAGACCATCATTTCGGTAAGCTTTCCTATGATTTTTCTATACTTTTCTCCCACTTTTGGGTAAAGATTCTAATATGACTTTGTTTCTCTTGTCTTGCAAGTCCTTTGCTTTCTTCTTCATCCTCTACTTTTGGAGTTCGGCTACCATTTCGGAGAAATCTCCATCTTTCGGTTTGTGGTAAGTAAAACTCTCCGAAAATACTTTATTTTTCCTTTTCTTGAAGAACCCTTACTAATGGTAGAATGGTTTGTGTTTTGGAGCCGGATATCACATCACCACCACCACCGAAGTTCACCTTCCCGGGTTCGTATTCTCAAACGGTTTAGAGATTGTAGATTTTGCGGGTGACGACGGTACAATTCGTTATTCTCCATACCTTCTCTTTTTCGATATCTTACGGTTTTAGCCCAAAAATTGTTAGGTTAACATATTAGACCAACACATGACAACTCTTGAATTTTGGATTAATCTTGGTTAAAATATGTTTAAAAATGTAAACTTAACCAAAAGTAACTTATTATCTATATTACTATATAAAACTACACTTATATATATATATATATATATATATATATATATATATATATAATTTGAACATAATATAACTTTTGAACAGTTTACAATTAACTTTAAAACTTCTCATAAATCAGATTTTGAAAAAAATGTCAAAAACCTAAGACCTGAAATTTGACCCAGTGCGCCGCACCCTATACCCAGTGCAACGCACCGGGCTTCCTGCTCAAAAAATTCAGTTTTTTGCAATTTAACTGTTGCGACGCATTGACTCTGTAGTGCGCCGCAGTAAAGCCTCAGATTTTGTTTTATGACTTTAAACAACTCAAAACTTAAGTATACTTAAACTAATATACGTAAAAGTAATATATATTGCTAAAACAGCGTCTTTGAACTCAAAGACGTCAACGCCATCATAAACGTTATAATACTTATTTAAACTAACATTTTAATTACTTTTCGGTAAATACATTTTTGTTACAAAAAGTGATTGTAATCTAAAATCGTCAAATAATATTTTTACGACAAACTTCTATAAAAATCGTTTTAAAGCTATTTTACTCTATTATCTTAAAATTAAAGACTTTAAACTCTCAAAAATGTCAAAGTTTGACTTTTACGTTGACTTTGAATTTCCTTCAAATCGTTGACTTTGACTTTGACCAAGTCAACATCTTTGACTGTGACCAAGTCAACATCTTTGACTGTGACCAAGTCAACATCTTTGACTTTGACTAAGTCAACATCTTTGACGACCTTGGTCGATCTCAATTAAACTTTGGTAACAGTATTCCTTTCAACCGATATTCCTGTTAGTCATTTTCGGCTCGGAATATCATTCCTTTCTAATTGTCATCTATGACGTGAATTATCGATATCTTTCCTTTGGTCCTTATTGACTCGGAACATCGTCTATTTTATCCGTCATTTTGACTCAAATTGTTAATCGTTGGAATATTTTAATAAACTTTAAATCTTAACCTTAACCGACAAGGCTAAACCTTACTAGACTTATAGAGATACTTAGACTATGTTTATTATTGTTTTAGGGCACTTATGCAGTGGAGTTTTAGCTCCGTGATTGTTTTACTCGATACTTTGCTGAGCTTATCTTGTGAGTTATTCGTATCCCTATATCTTTACTATTTTTGGGCTGAAAAGCGTAATTTAAATTGTTTGCATTATATGCTAAACGTTACTGTGTATCTTGTTTACCTAGTGGATCAGGATTCCCTTAGATTAGGTGTTCATTAGGCCTCGTTGCCCCCCCCCCCCCTTTATACACTTGTTAAGTTTTGTGCCCACGGTGTTCATATATATAGATCTATATGGGTTTGACCTAACCCTCATTACTCGATAGGATGTCCCTATGAGTGGATGTTATGACCGATGTGATTATTTGTTGCCTTTGGTTTGACACGCCTTAGGATATGGGTTATATTTGTGTGGTCAGGTTCAGTGTATGACTAGTCCAGGCAATGTACGTCGCACTTAGGTTGTAAAACAAGATATGATATTTAAAACTTACCATGTTTATTACATCTTTTCATTGGGTCAACTTTTATTTTAAATTGGGAATAATTCACCAACATGTGTTGATGTCGTTTTTAACGCTTTTCAGGAGTTTGAGGATTTTTCGTGATCATGCCATGCTTATTTCGGATCGTTTATTTTGTTTATTTGGAATTCATTTTGTTTTGATGTAATTCCTTTATGATCTATGTATTGACATTTGATTTGTATCGTATTTGACTTTGTATTGTATTTGTAAACATTTTGGCATGATTAATGTTATCCGATGTTTTGTTTATTGGTTGTATGTTATAATCTTTGACTCTTGATATCATCAACTGGAACACCTCATGTTTCCGCTTTGAGCGGGGTGTGACAAGTTGTATGACCCATTTTGTAAGGTTTTATTATAAACGTTTGGTGAATTAGGGTTCTTATTCACTACTAAGGCAATCATTTCCTAAATACATTTGCAAAACGATAAGCTCACACTAATTGTAGCAAACATAGATGACCAAAGACAACACTTTCCCAACAAAATGTAAATCAATTTCCACATCCTTGTTTCTTTGAATGTTTATGGGGTTAAAAATATTAATGTTTCAATTTTTAGACCAAAGTTTGAATTATTTTTCGACCAAATATTTTTTTATAACCAACCATATTATCTATGTGACCGGTATTTCTATTTCTATTGGTCATCCAAAACTCAAGCATAAATCATTCAATCGACTACTCGACTGTTTCATCAAAAAAAAAATTACAATAAGTTTTTCCATTAATCATCAATGAATTGTATCATCAAGTTATCAGTCATGGACTATCAAGTTATCGGCCACGGACTTAATATATGTAGAATGAAGTTTTTCAAAATTAAACTTACTCGAGTGTTATTTACGGAGTATCATGGGCTAAGAGTTGTCGGAAATGATTAGCAATTTTAAGAATTATAAGCATATTTCTTTTAGCCAATTCCACAAGATAATCATGTTTTCGTATGTATCATTTTAGGTGATCTATTATATTGAACTTGTAATACGTGGTATATCTCCTAAAATGGTAAGTTTTAACATTTTAAATACTCCTTTCAACTCAAATTAACTATACACGTACATTACTATTTTGAGATGTCCTACTAATCAGAAGAAGTTTTAGTGGGTATAAATGATTTTGGATTTGTAAAAAGTGTAAAGATTATCAATTCCGAAAATTGTATATATTTTAAAAGCGAATACTTATTTTGGAACAAATGAAGTATTAAATTAAAATCTCTGTGGGAACAAGTTGTATAGCTTGACTAGTTGTCAAAATTAACAAAAATTATTATTTGTCTAACTTTTTTCTTTTGAGTAATTTTTACCGTCTCACACACCTCATCGGAAAGCGGCCCCGACTATCAAACACATATACCCCTAAATTTACGAAATCCTCAAATTTAATAATGAAAATAGAAACATATTATTGCATGGCATGATTCTCTACATGTATATATAAGTTGTAATAACAATAATGATAACTATGATTCTCTACATATATATAAGTTGTAATAACTAATAACAATAATGATAACTAGAGATTTATCTATTGTTTAAATCGATGATGGTCAACTAAAACCAAAGTTGAAGGAGTCTTGATCCACTTAAAAATGCACTTGTAAGGGTTAGAAATTAGTAAATCCCAAGTGACCATGTGATTTATCTACTAGTTTGTTTCTAGTGGAGATTGAAAAATCAAAGAAAGTCAACATCATTCCAAATCTCAACTGCAATTAAAAGGCTCACATGATACAATGGGATTTCATGTGCAAGTTTTTAGTGTGTTTATTCTAATCAAACCAATCATTAATGCCATTTGCAAATGCTAATCTCTAGGAACTCAAGTGTACCTCCAAAGTACTTCCATGCCTTATCAAACACTCATAAAAGTCAATGCACTTGCATCTTGCCAATTCTTTAGTTCTCTAATCATTCCTAATATTCTTAAATCATTCCCACAAATAGCTCTTTGATCTAACGGTATTAAAGTTAATCCACTACAAAAGATGTTGTGAATTCAAGTCTCTAAGGAATAGCGGTTTTGTCAATATTTTTCTTTAAACAAATAATTCCTGCATTACCTTCAAAATCCATATGTTTTCAAGTGTACCATTAGACACTTAGGGGGTGTTTGTTTCGGCTTATATAACCGGCTTATGAGCTTATGTAATTTTTCATAAGCTCATAAGCCCATTTTTTTCGGCTTATGAGCTTATCAAGTTGAGCTTATGACTTTAAATAAGCCATAAGCTCAGCTTCATAAGCTCATAAGCCGGAAAAAATGAGCTTATGAGCTTATGAAAAATTACCTAAGCTCTTAAGCCCGTTTAATAAGCCGAAACAAACACCCCCTTAATATGATTCTATACATACTATAGCTAATGGTTTTTGACCCATTTACCTATAAACAAGTTATGTTTGAATAATTAACTTAATAGAATAGTGTGCCCAAGTAGATCAAACAAGTCGAAAGAAATATACTTAGACGTTATTTATTAAACGTTCTAACAATGTATAAAGGAAAGTGGTTATGACTCGGCCTAACAAGAACCAACCAGTTTCGGCTCATATCCAAAACTGATGTGCTTTGACACATTGTCCAAGCAACACATTATTTGTCACAATATATGTATATACTTCTATTCAATCTTTTGTTTTTATTGTTTTTCCGGATTTAATAACACGAACGGTACTATATAGCGAAACACCACACTCTAAAGCTACAAGATGTGCAAACTGATATAAAGTGTCTACTACCATATCATTTCATATAACTATAAATATTATTATTACAAGATGGTGGGCTTCAAGCTTTACAAACTTTTTCGGGTTACTTGCGGCTTACTATAAGCTAGTACATATTTATATTTTACAACTTGAAACTACAGAATCAAATCTTGTTAATTACCTTTTGGTCTGTATGCTTCTAAGTGTGATGAGCAAAGTTTATCAGGTGCCTTTTTAATTACTCTTCCCATAGAATATGATTCCTTATTAACATGAACCATGTGAAAAAAAAGAGGCAAACATATTTTATTTGGATTAACTAGTTGGCATATGGTTAAGGCTTTAACTGCCATTACAGTTTCCTCTCACCCATTGTTTATATAAAGCGTTTCGGTCCACACTTTCCTCTTCACACCTTCTCAACATATTCTAATATCACTTCTCTTCGCCAAAAACTTAAGAAAAACACCTCTTGCAAGTCTAAATGGGGTTTCTTGAAATCTTGTTGGTTTTAACAATAACCTCCGTGATAACATTGCCTAGTGTTAAAGGCATTGGTGGTGCGTGGTCAAGTGCTCATGCTACCTTCTATGGCGGTAGTGATGCTTCTGGTACAATGGGTAAGAATGTCATTTCTCGCTTTAAAAATCAAATGTATCATGTATACTGTCTTCTATGGTAAAAAAAAAAGAGTGTATTGATGTTTATGTATATGTGTAGGAGGAGCATGTGGTTATGGCAACTTGTATAGCCAAGGATATGGAACAAACACAGCGGCACTAAGTACCGCTTTGTTCAACAATGGCCTTTCTTGTGGAGCTTGTTTTCAGATCAAATGTGTAAATGATAACAGATGGTGTCTCCCTGGTTCTATTACCGTCACAGCCACAAACTTTTGTCCTCCAAATCCTGCACAGTCAAACACTGATGGAGGGTGGTGTAATCCTCCCCTGGAACACTTCGATCTTGCCCAACCCGTTTTCTTGAAAATTGGTCAATACAAAGCTGGAATAATTCCAGTTCAATACAGAAGGTAAGCATTCTTGTTAGCAAAATATTAATTACTCCAAACACTTTTACCCTGTATAATTTCGACCCATTTACTTGAGAATATTTATAACGATCATAAGTCTGAGCAAAAATGTGTTGGGTCAACCCAACACGTTTTGGCTAGTACAAAAATGAAGAAACTGCAATTTTTTTACCCCCTTTAACCCCAACCATATAATTTTGCTACCTCTTGACTCGTAAGACATAAACACGTGCATATTTTGGTAATCTACAAATACCAACTCCTATTTGCATTAATATTTGCAGGGTTCCTTGCAAGAAGAAAGGTGGAGTTAGGTTCACAATAAATGGTCACTCCTACTTCAACCTAGTGCTCTTGACCAACGTTGGTGGTGCTGGTGACGTTATTGCAGTCTCTGTCAAGGGCTCTAAAAGCAACACCTGGCAAGCAATGTCTCGTAATTGGGGTCAAAACTGGCAAAGTGGTGCTTATCTTGACGGTCAAGCTCTATCTTTCAAGGTCACAACGAGTGATGGCAAAACAGTCATTTCCAACAATGTGACTCCTCCTAACTGGTCCTTTGGACAGACCTATAGCGGCAAAAAGTTCTAGTATTCCTCCGGTCCAACCTCCTAACTTTAAAGTTCCCTTTCCCCGCTTTTATTTTATTTTAATACGATATACTATAGTAAGTCTAATGTAATATAGTGAAATGAGAGACAAAGAGCAACCTCATGTGTGTATTTTGGAAACGCACGTGGGATTGGATGCCTAAACTAAACTCCAGGAAATCTAACATTTGTTTCGTAAGATTCCTGGAGTCCTTTTAAACCGCGCCCCTAAAAAAAGAACACCAACAATGGTTGGTGGTTTTGTGTGGCAGCGTTTTCTTTTTATGTTAAAGATACTTAAAGCTAATTCTATTGGGAGTTGCAGTGATAAGTAGTCTGTATTGTGTGTCAAAGATTCCTCAATGTAGTATGTGTTACTTATAATGACAATAACATTAACCGTTTTATCATTTATTCTGTTGAATTCGTCGAGATATGAAAGCTATGTAGTTTGTAGATGATGATTGATACATAGTTCAAAACCAGTTACAAATGACATGACAGTATCTTAAAAAGATTCATGACAATGTAACAAAATCTTCAATTGAACAAATAAATAGTTTATCGCTTTATAATGCCTAAAACTCAAACAAATTTAGACCAACTATAAAATCCCAATTATAATGCTTCTTCCGTCCCAAAATTATTTTTGATAATCTATTTTAATAACCACATTTTCTGCATCAATAAACTTTTATAATTACACAAATAATATAATTATATACTATGCATACAAATATATATAATTATAACTTTAAATTAAAAAAAAAAAAAATCTTGAAAAACATTAAACATAATCTACTATTACTTATAATTTAAGAGAACCAAACAATTGTTGTGTGAATTATCCCAAATAGTGGAATGTTGTGCATTTGAAACTCCTAACTCTTTAGTTACCTCATGTTTTAATATTTGAGTTTAAATTACCATAATGAAGAGTTTTACTACGTGTGTTACAAACCCTTGGTTTTTAGTTTCCACGGTTTAGTGCTCCATCATATTTGTTATGTAACTCCCACCTAGGTTTCATTGGCCTTTAAGAACATGTATTTATTGGTTTTTGTTGGGTTGCAGGTCCAGACCTATAAATAACGGCTTTGTATATGTGGGGGTGGTATTCCTCTTGCAAAATGATCCAGTCGTTGGCAGCTATGCAAATTAGTATTGGCAAGTTGGTTGACATGTCGTTGATCGATGGCCTACAAGACCATGTTTTCACTGTTTTGGCAGCAGTTGATCGTCTATATATTTAATCGGGTTGGTGCTACAAGAGTTGTGGAGAGTGCAACAAAGAGTTAGTTGTAAAGGATGGTTTGTTTTTTGTGATCTTTGCAATGACTTTTGCAAGTACCTTATGATAAGGTTGTTGTTTTGAGTTGTTTTCTGTAACGACTATGATATTAACCTACCCAATTCCTTCCTTTTGTAATTTTAGAAAGTAGCAGGTCGACGACGGTTAATCGGCGAGAACAAAACCTGATTAATTAACAAAGACACAAAACTCACGATTCTGATCATTATTCGTGACAAATCTCTTTAGAAATTGTCACCGCGCAACGCGCGGGAATACGCCTAGTAAATTATAAGCAACTAGTTTACTAATAACTAATAAGGACACTTTAATCTATAAAAAATTGGCGAGTGCGGAGATTTAATTTAAATTTTTTCCTAAACAAGAAATAATTTATTTAAAAGCCCGGGAAACCATCATCGCCCAATTGCACGTGGACTCCAGAAACGGGCAGTCTTCATCACGATTACAGGAGGGGATTCCGGCGGAAAATGGTGGGAGAAGAAGGAAATCAAACATCCAAAGATATCGGTGATGGGTGGTTGTTACCCTCGTGCTTCCTTCGTATTACCATATATCGATGTTGGCTTATTTATTTAAGATAAATAAACTTGTTTCTCTTATTTGTTTAAGCTTAGCGTATCCATAGTGCATCATCAAAATAATACCATTCGTTTTTCAAAGACTCGATATGGTTTTGAATCAAACATTGTTTCGGGCATTATTGACAAAATCTGTTTTAAGATTATAGGTAAAATATGTCATACCCGAAACAACTTTTTGATTATAAACGAAACGAATTACAATATTAATACATGTAACATATTATGATTACATAGAAATAAAACATACCATATGTTTGATATGAAATCAAAACAAAATAAAATACCGAAGAACGATATAGTCGAGACCCGTATTTCACACAGTTCCCTTAAAACAGATTCGCCGTCTACACGTCGTTTGTCTCCCGGAGTACAACGGCCAAAGCAGTAGTATTGCCGGACTTGAACTCATATGCCCGAAATCTTGACGGAATTTTTCGTGTGTGAAAAACTATACCAAAATTTTGTCGATGGTGTTGTAAGATGATTTTTCGTGTGGTTATTTGTGGTGGATTTTTCTCACTCCTTTCATGAACCAAGTTCGTGGTTTTTAATAAAAAAAAAACACAAAATCGATTTCTTAATGGTCACATTAATAACGTTAATGACCATTAATACTTGTTAATGTCAATAATCTCATTAACCTATTATGTTACAATACATTAATCCAAAATAATGACACCAAGTCATTATGGGAATATGTTACTTAATTGGTTCATTTTGACTTACTGTATCAAACATCCACTTTGAGACTCGATATCTCATTCAACAAATATTTATTTTGAACACATCACTCTTAATATATCATCAAGATATATTATTTTATTCGTGTCTAAGGTTGGTGAAAATTAAAATATTCAACAAAATTTCCAACAATCTCCCACATGAATAGATTGCGATCTCATGAATCACTCACATGTTCCGAAAAAAAATTCAACAGTTAAATCTTGCAAACGTTAGGTCGATGTTACCCTTTGAACCTTTGCTTATGAAATATACTTAGACTACTGGCTCTGAACGTGATGTCTTTGAACTCGTCTTGCGTTTGTGTAGACGACAATATCCTTCACAAATGATTCTCCCTGACATGGTCAAGCCCTCATAGTCATGTTCGTTAAGGTTATGAACATTAGCCTGGTTCTATGAGAGCTCTTAGAATTGTACCCCGAAAGTTTCATTCAAAGCGACCTCCACTTCTCTCTCACATAGGTGATTCATTAGAAATCATTAAACTCATATGGTTAATTCTTTGAATTCTTAAAAGCCTTGGGCTTAGCCTCACATCATTGTCACTATTAGGAATGGATTAGGAAGTATAGTAAACTCCCTTAAATTGGTTTAGGAGGTAGATAAACTACCCCCACAGTGACCTCTTTTTATTCATACAACTAGGTTGTCCTATTGAACCCATATCTTGAGATCTCCAGTCAAATGAGTTATGTTTCTTTTGTATAAAATTATTCATTCAAAGGCTTTAGTCCCATTCCACAACTTGATCTCCTTTCAACCTCGTGGTTGTCGAATCCGAAAAATTGTTATCAGTTAACTCTTTAAAGTTAATTGAGATAATTTTATGGGAGATTAATTGTTCTAGTGGTATTGTGATAACAAGGTTTAGATTACCTTCAAGAAGTTTCAAAGCTAGCCAACAATCATCTTGAGGATTCCCACTAAGTACCTCATTTCCTTGAAAATGAACATATCTCCACTAATGTTATTAAAATTTTGTATATAAGATTATTAACTAGGATTTGAGTATCCCTATCACACTAAAGGATCTCTCTTTCTTTACATACCTTAAACCTCTTATTTTTCTTTTAATTGATTCTTACACGTGAATCAATTGTAGTGATTGCGAGTTTGTATATCACACACATTACAAGGTATATTAAATTCTTCGACCCCTGATTACTCCTCTTGGTTAATTTCAATTCTTACCGTAGTGTATTAAGGCACTTGGTGGGGTTGGTTTGTATAGATTTATAGCCTGAGCTTAATCGATGTTATCAACATTCACGAGAATCATGCATCATGTCCTAAATGCGTTTAACCCCCACATTTATACATGTGACAATAACGTTTTCGAGGTATCATTTCAGTGTGCCATTTGTCATTTTTATTTATCGATATTTTGTTTTGACCCTATTATTGTTACTATTGTTTCGGTTATCACGCTTTATTTATTCGTTTTGTCGGGTTTATATTTGTTGCTTCGTCCTTCGTGGCGGAAGCGTTATAGTTACATAAATGCCGATTAGATAGTACTCTCTTAATATAAGTTAGGGTGTTTATGCCTTTGATTGTTGGATAAAATTAACGTTAAAAACATATTACAAAGTTAGTCATTTAACGAGGATTAACGTTAAAAATATTACAAATTTAGTCCTTTAATGAGAAGTTAACAAAAAGTTAACTGTTGGGTGTGGTCAGAAGTGGACTACACCACAGTCACCATGGACTACGACGCAGTCAGTGCTTCGGACACAAAATGTTAAAAACGTCATTTTCCATCATTTTGAGATCCATAACTCATTCAAACTCGTGATTTTGAGTTGTATTCTTCCTATTATGGCTCATTTGACCAAGATCTAGATCTCTCAAACTATTCCTAACATCTCTCATACCAATTTTAAACTTTACATCTCCATATTTCATTTCCTCTTTTCATTCCTCTCATTCCACCTACACAATGTAACACCCCGGCTAAAGCGGAATACACCAGAGGCATTACAATTTGTTCTTAACTCGTGTTCCTCTATTAGGTTATAATAGACACATTTAATGGTTTAAATGAATGCATTAAAGATGAATAAATGTTTTACAGAAAAGTAACCGAAAAACGACAAAAGACTTAAATTATTCATTAATTTCATTAACTAGGTCCAAGCTCTTATGTTTTCTTCAAGCAAACCTATCCATTTCCTGTATCATGTAAAAAGTAAACGTCAATACAAAAGTATTGGTGAATAAACAAGTTTAAGACACAAGTATAAAGTATTAAAAAGATTACGTAATAAAGAGTATAAAAGTAATATAAATGAATATGTAAAATGTAGTATAAAAGAATGTATAATAAAAGAATATATAAAGATCGTATATTGAAAGTAAGTATAATATGTGTAATGGCATAACACGTGTTTGTATCAAGTCTGATGTATATCATATATGATCAAAGTCACATAGGGTCCGGTCGAGGGCCTCGACATTCACAGTAATACGTCGGAATGTCTAATAACGGCCAATAGATCTATCACGTTTCCCGTTTAGTATATACATATAATGAATGATTGATTGTTTGAATGTTTGATTTATCGTGTGTGCATCCCATAATGATTGTGTCACTTGATTCATTCCAATGTTTGCCATAATACGAAAATATAGTATCAAATATGAATACAAGTACATATAAACATAAATGACTTTACGAATGAATATAATAAGAATGACTTTTATGAATGAATACCAATATGAATGAATTACGATGAATATAATACAAAAAAATATACATATAAACATGATTATAAGTGAGTATATAAACATGAATATAAGTTTTAATATGAATATAAGTATGAATCTCAATATGAATATAAGTCTGAATATACACATAAATATAAGTATGAATATAAACGTAAATATGAATATGAATCACCATATTACTATAAGTATGAATATAGACATAAAATATAAATGTGAACATAAGTATGAATATAAGTATGAATATGAATGTCATGATACAGCCCAAAGATTTATATAATAAAAAAGGGCATCGAGTTTACTCACATGATTAAATACGGAGGTAGATACGGATACTAGATTATGAATACGGAATACGTTGAAAGAAACACCAAACTTGCCTTTACAAATCTAGAAATAAGAATAAATATGAATAAGAATATATCATGAAATTAGAGTTTTCTAGATTAGAGTTTGAATAGACAAGATTAATAAGATGATGATGGTAAGCTTGAGTAACATAAAAGATAAACATGATTAGGGATTATTATGATGAAAAACAATAGAATTGGGAACCTTTACAATCGATTATGGGAGGCTTGAAGTTTCGATTATGGAGCTTTGTGTTGGTTCGATTTTTGACAAGAAGACACCAATTTATAGAGTTTGAAATGTGATAAAGAAAGGTCAAAGTGTAACTCCCCTAATAATCAACTCCAAATTTAATTATTGTATGTTACAAAAAGAAATGGTTAAAGAGGTGTTTAAAGCCATAAATAAGAAATGTGTAACCATTAGTCTACCACATTTGACCAAACTTGAAGGCTAAGAACAAGGAAAACGTTTGGAAGGTTTAAAGTATTGGAACAACTTGCCATGAATGCAAACATACATACATACATACATACATAGTTCCTTGCATGCATATATTAATTAAACTACTTTTCTCAACACATTACTAGAATTACTTGCATTTATATAAGTCCATGTGTATTAAACACATTTTAGTGTACATTAATGTACACATGCAAGATAACACATTAATAATGTTACAAGATATAATAAACAAGGTTTAAATAGAATTAAGATAACCCAAATATACATAACTCAAATCGAACTTTTATAAATCGTCAAATGTATACAATTACAAAGTCCGAATTAAAGTTACAAGTCAAATATCGGGTCGGATTCGGGCACGGTGTTACACACAATTCTCTCATTGCTACTGTAATTTACCTACCAAACAAACCCCTCACTTAAATTGATAACTCGTGTTTTCGCTCCTTATACATCATCCGTGTTTGAATAGATAATGTGTAACCCCAGCTCCACCATGAACTCCTTGAAATCTAAACAGGGTCTTCAATTCAGCTCTTCAATTTCACTTCGGACTTCTTCTATTTCACTTCAGACTCCTTCAGTTCACTAATAGTTTGACATAATCTTCGAATCAAGTCAAATTGATGAACCAGACTTAATCGAATTTAATCAATTGATTTGTCCGGCTCTGATTCCAATTGAAAGGTCCTTAAATTTACATCTCTCTATACACTCGGAGAATCGAATTGAAACAGGTCATGATGCGGAATCTCATGACCTGAGTTTAGAATCAAAATTGAAAGAAAATATTGAAGTCGAATTTGTGAAACTGAAATTGAAGCTGATAAAACAACAATGAGAGCAACTGTTTAAGATTTCATTGATAGTGATGACAGGTTTGGAACTAAGCTTGTTACAACGTCATTCAAGCTCAACGGAACCTCTTTGAGAGTGTTCCGGGTTCAAAGACAACAAACTCAAACTACCTATCACACTATTTATATAAGAACATACACACTACGAACTAAATTATTACAACATTATCAACATATTAATTTCACTTCGGGGAGTTCACTTCAGTTCTGAATCAAAGTCTTCATCCTCCGAATTGATTTCTTCAATGCTGACTTATGTTGACTTAACTTACACTTCAGCTTATTTTCAGTTCGGAGGAGCTTCAGTCAGTTTAGAGTATCCTAACTGACATGTTCCCCGAACTGAAAATTTCACTTCGGTTTATTCTTGATGATTTCAGTTCGGACCCTCCACGAACTGAAATCATCTTTATTCAATCAAACTGAAGAATCCATAGCTTCATCCACTCCATTTCTTGGCCCAACATTATGTTTTCATCCATTTTAACCATTTTCACTTTTTATATAAGTTACTTAGGTGAAATTTTAGGGAAAATTAAGAAAACGAAAATGAGGATTAAGGATTTATTAGGGAGTACCGAAGAATTCCACAAAATCTACCAAAAAGTCGGAATGGTCTTGAAGTCTCCCGGAAATGAGCTCCAAAAGTGGTAGTGAGGAGAAACCGAGCTCCAAATACAAAATAAATCAATTGCTAAAATAAGAACTCAAAGAAAATAATAATTGAATGAGGTTTATGGAATGTTTTTGATTACCAATCTTCAAGTTGTACTTGTCTCCATAGTGGTGAGACAAAATCGGAAATGGAGGATGAATACGGAGGAGGAATCCTTGCAAGAATTTATAAAACTCATGTTAGTATTCTCTTTGTAAATAAGAAGAGAAAAAGAGATGGAAGGGATGAGATTTATATTGTCAAAACTTACCAAATGGAAGGAATCAAGTAGGAGAAGATGTAAGAGATGTATAATCTTCTTTGTGTTGCAAATTCTCACTCAAATTTGATGTTCTTTACTCTCACTTTTCTGGAAATGAAGAGAGAAAATGAGAGGATGAAATAAAATGAGTGATAGAATGAAGATGGAAATGAATGAAAAAAGTTTAAGTTTGAAATAAGGAATGAGAGATAGTGTGGAATGGTCAAGGACCCACAATTTACTCATCTACTATCATTTTGGGAAGTTTCCAGCCAGTTTTCACGTGGTGTAAGTTTGTGGAATATCAAGAAAAGGTAAAAAAGTGTTTTTAACATTTTCTGCTAGGCCGCGACTACGTCGCAATCAATAAGGATTGCGACGTAGTGCGTTGCTGTCAGCTTCAGTTAAATGTCCGTTAAAAGGACTGAATTTGTAAAGAATTTAACGTTAATCCCGTTAAAGGACTAACTTTGTGAAAAAAATTTAACGTCAATCTTAATCGTATAATTGAAGGCATAACTCACCCATACTTATCTTACGAGAATACTTATATCTACTAGGCACTTAGGTACTAAACGTTTTCGTCACGAAGGACAAAAACGATACGTAATATAAAACCCGACCACATAAATAGTGCGTGATAAAACGAAATAGCAACTAATAGTAGGGTCAAAACAAAATATCGATAAATAAAAAGACATACGAAACACGGAATGATACCTCGAATTGCGGTTGTCACACAAATAATATAGTTAACGGTTTGGATAAAGTCTATTCAAAGCAAATTAGTTAGGATTCCACTTTCTCAAACGACAAAATATGTTTCAAATAAGATGATATTCCAAGCGGTTTTTTTTAGAATTCAATTTCTCAAACTATCAAATAAAATTATTACAGATAATTATATAAGTTTGAAATCTAAAACATTTTTACAATTTGTAAACAATTTCTATTATATTTACGCTATAATAAAAGTTTTAATTTAAATGTTATTCCCATACAACGATGTCCAACATAGATGTTAAACAAAGCACAAATAGTTTGGTATAAGTCTAAAACCAAACTAACTTTAATTTTGCAAAATGTGTGTTATATACATAAACATAATCGTTTATCGATTGTTTCATAAAACAAACACACTCATTTTTAATACGAAAGAAAACAGTTTCTTGAAATAAACCCAACGGTTTAAAAATTCATAAAACGTTTATAAACTAAACACTACGAATTAAGTTATATTTCAAGTAAAGGCATCATATACAATAAACACAAAGTTTATTAAAACGTTTCATAACATAAACATAATTGTTTAAAATTAATGTCAATGAAACTTTTTTATATAAATAAAGTCAATAGATTTACTAGTTCCATAATACTCATTAATGGTATATCAAACAATCGCTTTATCAAAATAGAGTAACGGTTCTTATTTTGATATTATAATCAAACAATTGAAATTCATAAAGTTTGTGAAATGGTAAAAGCTTGTGAGAAATTTAAATTAATTTATGTTTTCAACCACAAATCATTTGAGACAAATATTTAATGAAATCAGTTTAATATTTAAACCGTTTATCACAAGCAATAAGCAATCTTTTAATATCATTCTTTAAAAGTGTTTATACACACCATAAAACATTAACAAAATCAGTTTTCTTGTTCTTCCCGAAACTAGATTATACATTAATAAAAAAATCTATTAAATTCACAAAAGAGGACACACATAAGTAATCATATACGTCCTCTTAATACCCCACTTTTATCCTTCATTACAATTAATAGACATAATATGTTAACAAATTCTACTTTTAGCAAAACAACGATAGTGAATATTCGTTCCAAAACATTTTGAATCTGTTTTCATTAATATCACCACAAAAAAAAACATTTTAAACCATACTTTGCCAGAACTTCGACCATAGGAAGAACGCATCTTCAAAATAATACCATTCGTTTTTCAAAGACTCGATATGGTTTTGAATCAAAATGTTTCAGGCATCATTGACAAAAATCTGTTTTAAGATTGTATAGGTAAAATATGTCATATCCGAAACAACTCTTTGATTATAAACGAAACTAATTACAATATTAATATATGTAACATATTATGATTACATAGAAATGAAACATACCATATGTTTGATACAAAATTAAAACAAAAGAAAATACATAAGAACAATATAGCCGAGGCTCGTGTTTCCCACGGTTCCCTTAAAACCGATTCGTCGTTTATACATCATCTGTCTCCCAGAGGACAACGACCAAAGCAGTAGTACTGCCGGACTTGAACTCATATGCCCGAAATCTTGACGGAATTTTTCATGTGTGAAAAACTATACCAAAGTTTTGTCAAAGATGTTGTAAGATGATTTTTCATGTGGTTATTTGTGGTGGATTTTTCTCACTCCCTTTCATGAACCAAGTTCATAGTCCTTAATAAAAAAACACAAAACCGATTTCTTAATGGTCACATTAATAACGTTGATGACCATTAACATCTGTTAATGTCATTAATCCCATTAACCTATTATGTTACAATACATTAATCCAAAATAATGACACCATGTCATTATGAGAATATTTAACCTAATTGGTTCATTTTAACTAATGTATCAAACACCCACTTTGAGACTCGATATCTCATTTAACAAAAATTTATTCTGGATACATATCTCTTAATATATTATTAACATATATTATTTTATTCGTATCCAAAGTTGATAAAAATTAACATAATCACCAAATTTTCCAACAAATTGTGTATTTGGTGTTAAATATCTTCAACCGAAACACCAAAATGGTATAAACATTTGGGGTAATACTATTTTTCATCTATTTTACACCAAATTTGGTGTAACAATATACATTATACCAAATTTTACAAATCAACTATTTGTTAAATATATATCATAAAAACTAAACAATAAATTATTGAATATATATATTATTAAAACAAGCTCGTCGAGATTTTCAAAATGAATATCGTCTTAATATATATGTTACTTGAAAAATTATTATTTATTTATGACAAATTTTGTAAAAACATACTCGTTAATATAAAGTTGTTTAATTTTGTGTGTAATTTTATTACATAAAATAATTATACTGAGTCCTATTGTTGTGAAAAATTATTTTGTTAAGTTAAAAAAGAGTTCTGGTGTTCAAGTTTGATATATACATTGGAATAAAAAGTTGTTTCTTTTTATTTTTGTTTCTATTAAGTGATGTGTGTATACGTGTCTGTTTGGATAAATTTGTCTTGTCTAGAATAAGAACTGTATAAATATATGTTGTTTCTTTTTTGTGCCAATTAATAACTGTAATGAAAATTTTACTTTATATCCAAAATAATTGTCGATTATGTTTTTCCTTTTTGTTTGGAATGAACATCATCTATTTATCATTTGTCGAATAAATCTTACATACCGGAACAATTTTATTACTTCTCTTATTGTCCAATTATGTCCTTTTTGCACTTGTACCTACAATGCTAACATTTGAAAATTAGAACATACTAATTAAATAAATTCATAAGAACATACACATGAAACAATGGAGCATTAGAACAAATTAGTACATGTTAACATTAGAACAAATTTGGGGTATTTAAGATTCCATTTTTATATCAAAATGGTATTATGGTTTGATGGGTACATTGGAGATGCACTTAGGAGTTGGAATTAATATGAAATCTATTGTAGGATGTTTAAATGGGTAAATCGAAATCATCATTTGGTGAAGATATGTTTTGGGTGTTTGGTAAGAAATAGTTTAGTGAAGACACGCTAGACTTGATATTTTTTAATATATATGTTAGAAAAAAAATACACTGTGTAATTGTCCCCAAAATATATTTGACTATTTTTGTTTTCGTTTTCCTTCTGGCCACGATGTCCGCCATCACCCCCATCATCGACACCGACACTTGACCCGACCAAGCTTGGAGTGCTGACACCACACTCTCTTTGCTCTTATGGATGTAAATGTAACCATATAATTATATTATATCCGAATTCATACATTAAGTGAAAAAATTTACCAAAAAAAAAGTAAATTTACCCACGTGAGACAAGGAATATATAGTGAGTTTTTATTTTTAATTTGAGTAAATTACACGGATGATCCTTTCCCTTTGTCCAATATGAGATTTTCGGTCCATTTTTGTGAAAAGTATGTAGGTGGTCCTTTATTTCGAACATTTGAACACCGATGGTCTTTTGCTCCGTTAGAATTAACATAATTATGTTAACTTTATACGAATGACCATAATACCCTTTTTGTCTTTTCTATAAAGGACCATTCTTGCAATTTTTATAATTTGATTTGGTTTCCATTAATCTCATTTATATTATTATTATTATTATTATTATTATTATTTTTATTATTATTAAAATTATTATTATTATCATCATCGTCATCATCATTATTATTATTATTAGAGTAAATTACATAGATCGTCCCTAAGGTTTATATGGAATTATGGTTATCGTCCCTAAGTTTGAAATGTTGCATGGATGGTCCCAAAGTTTAGAGTAATTACGGATTTCGTCCCTAATTTGGACGTCCGTTAATTACTGCCGTTAGACTGCCTTCACCTACCTTCCCTTTCCCTTCCATAACCAGATTCAACCTCCATCAAATCAAAAACAAAATCAGATTCCTCCTCCATCAAAATCAAAATCAAAATCAAAATCAAAATCAAAATCAAAATTAAAATCAGATTATAAGCTAAAACAAACACCCGCCACCACTCAGATTCATTTAGGTCATAATCCAAATCAAAATCCGTAATTAGGGAAACATCGTCATCACCTAATCAGATTCATTTAGGTCATAATCCAAACAGTTACCGGCGCCGGTGCTTCAATTGGTGGCTACGCCGGTGATGCTTTACCGGTTGCGAAAAAGTAGAGGCGAATTTGATTTCAACTGATTTTGATTTTCGATTGGTGGCTACGCCGACAGATTGGTGCTTCAATTGGTGGCTACGCCGACAGATTTTGATTTTTTGATTTTCGATTTCAACTGATACATCATTAAACCTAGAGGCGAATTTTTTTTGATTTTTTTGATTTTTGATTTTCGATTTCAACTGATACATCATTAAACCTGTTGTTAGTGAGTGTGTGACTGTGTGTGTGACTGTGTGTGTGTGTGTGTGTGTGTGTGTGTGTGTGTGTGTGAAGGGGTGTTTGTGTAAGGCTTATTTTTTTTAGGGTTTATTTGATTTTGGGGGAGAAGAGTGAAAATGACTAAAATACCCTCACGTGTTTTACACGTGAGGGAAGTCTAACGGCAGTAATTAACGGACGTCCAAATTAGGGACGAAATCCGTAATTACTCTAAACTTTGGGACCATCCATGCAACATTTCAAACTTAGGGACGATAACCATAATTTCATATAAACCTTAGGGACGATCTATGTAATTTACTCTTATTATTATTATTGTTATCATCATCATCATAGATGACATAATTTAATAGTAAAGATATAAAATATGAATGTATTTTTTTGGATTCTAAACAATAGTCGACCAAAACCAGTTTCATGTATCAAAGCGCAGTTTTATGAAGTTTTTTGGCTATTATTATTAAGAATGTATTAACACATAAACCATTTTATTTGTGTTTCAAGCTAGGAATTTTTTTTATTGAAATATATGGTATGCGTTGACATATTGGTAATAACAATAAACTAAAAAATTGATGAAATTGTATTTTGACATATTAATTTGTTTTTGTTATCAATAATAATAATAATAATAATATAAAGGAGATTAATGGAAAAAGAGTTAATTACACGGATGTAAGGACGGAGCTTGGAGCGAACGATTGGGGGGCCAAAATCATTCAATTCGAAATATTACATATAAAAATATTACGAATTTTTCAAAATTGTACGAATATAATACAAATTTTACGAAATTCTTGAACTTTTGGAGGGCCCGTGACCCCTTCCGGCCCTTTAGAAGCTTCGTCCCTGCACAGATGGTCCTTATCCTCTTATCCAAATGGCACTTTTCGTCCTATTTTCTCAAAAATTACACGGATAGTCCTTTATTTTGAATTTCTGCCCATGGATAGTCCTTTGGTCCGTTAGGGTTAACTCAATTCTGTTAGTTATATCATAATGACCAATTTACCCCTTTTGTCTTATTTGCAAAAGACCATTCGTGTAATTATTATTCCAAACCTTTTTTTTTTTTTTTTTTTTTTTAAACTCATATCACAAAAAAAAAAAAAAATACTTGCAAATTTTTAATTTAAATCCAAATCCCTAACTTTAACCTTCACTTAACTTTCTCCTTTTTAAAATCGAAATCCAAATTGGTAAAGAACAAATATATAAAATTGTTTACAACCACAAGAATCCAATTTTTATTCAGTTCTATTGATTTCAAAATCTAAATCGGAAATTGAAACCCCCAAAAAGATGGTGATTGTGGTGGTACAAATCTGGTAATTAAAACCCTTTTAAAAGTAAGATCTAAATCATAAAGAATGGTAACAATTGAGGTGATGGTGGCAGAGCTACGATAACAACGAAGAAAATAGGTGACTGATGGAGATTAAGACGTGATGGGTGCCAGAAGTCTTGAAGACGGAGAAAATCGATGGCTGCTGGAGTAGGTTGTTCAAGCAGTGGCGGATAGGTTTGTAGCAGCGGTGACTGTGACAACCGTCTAAAATTCAGGTGATTTTTCAGTTACTATATCGGTTCAAATCCTTAGTTACTCTTTTATCGTGTTCACATTGCTCTAGTTCGTAATTGTTGAGTCTGTATTTTGTCGGAACCAGTGTCGGAATAACTCCCGGAATCAATTATATAAGTCCTAATACCAAGAAAACATCTAATGAACTTTCCTAAGTTCATAACGTATCATAATTAAGAACTTTCAGTCAACAAAAAGGTCCAACGAAGCAAAAACGTAAAAACAAAAATCTGATTAATGGCACGGTGCGCAGCACCTATTGCTTGGTGCGCAGCACCGGTTGCCAGAATTCAAAAACTTTATATTTTTGGTCCTTGCCTCGTTTTTGTAACAAACCAACCAATCAATCTCGAGCCTTATCACTCATTTACTGCCATTTAGCCTGTCCCAAGACTCCTTTCATCACTCTTCCTACTTTCATTTTCATTTTCCATTTTCTAAAATCAAAAACACACACACAAAACACATAGTTCTCCAACTTCTCTCTAACATCTCTCTAAAACCTCCATTAGAACCAGAAAATACAGCCACTAAATCCACATAAATCCACCATCAAAATCGTTCAATCATCAAAGCAAACAAGGAGGAGCAAAGTATTTTCGGTTTCAAGCCTTCTCTACCGATTTTGGAGCTCTCAATCCTTCAAAAACATCATCCATCCACTTTCATCAGGTAGAAACCTTAATCTTATCTTTATTTACTGTTTTTACAAGTTGCATGTAAGATCTAAACCATAAAAACGAGTTTTTATGAAGATTCATAACACATATTATACAAAAACGGGTTTCTATTAAACTAACACTCTAGATCTATGTTTTGTGAATAAAGTTATGTACAAACTGTAAAAATGGTGTCTTATGAAGTAACCACTGATTGCATGTCGAAATCTTTGAGTAACAAAACGTTTTTGACAAGAAAAACACAAAACGGGAAAGGACAGCAAGGAGGTGCGCAGCACCCCCTGCTCAGTGCTGCGCACCGGGCTGCTGTCTTTCCCGAAAAATCGTCGTTTGGCCGTTTAAACTCATGCACGTGTTCTGGATTTTAGTGAATAATATTATGAAACTGAGATGATTAAAATAATAACAATGGTGGCTTGTATTGAGCTCTTTGGACTTGTTTATATAAGATTATGTGTTATATGTGTTTTGTGAGCGGGAAATGACTTTAGGTTTTGGACGCAAAATTTGGGCGCGGAAGCGCTGCCCAAATTTCGTTAGAAAACTTAAATCACTTCAGCGACCAAAACATGTCTATCATATAAATAAATAACATCAACTATGGACTATTCGGACTGAATATAACGTTAACCGCTTCGGACCATTTTTGGAACAATATTAAACTTAACACTTGAAGTTAAATAAAAATTGTCTATTATATCATTTAAAGTAACACAATGAGATAATAACTTTTGGACAACCTTTGTATTCTTAGGCATTCCGTGATTCCCGGCTCTTATTTCCGACCGAATTCCGAGTTCTCTTTTCTCCGCAAACCGTGAGTTACAACCCCACTTTGTTTTACTTTTGTACTTTTAAACATTATTTGGGGGAAACATAAGATATTATGCTTGTAACTTTAAAACTATTTGCGAATTATTTGAAACTATTGGAAACTTGTGTGAAACTTTGGAAACTTGAAACATTTTAAACTTGTGAAACTCGTAAACTTTGGAAACTTGTACGAAACTTTATTGAAACTCTTATGAAACTTTGAACTTTGGGAAACTTGGAAACTTGTGAACTATTATGCGTATATGTGTTGATGCCTTAGCCGGTTAACTAAATTTAGGATACTTGTTAGCGACCAATCCTTGATGAAAATATAAACCCGTAAGAACTTACTGCTACTTTTGGAAACTTTGTTCATTTGCCCGTTTTTGGTTCAGGAACTTTAATACACTATTAGCAATAGCCGTTAGTCATATGGGTATCGATACTTAGGAGCGGTCACTCCTTACTCAGGGTTAGCGACCCAAGTACATATTACTAAGATTCCGTTAGCAACTTATTGAAATATTTTTGGGCTAGATCAGGACCACACAATCGGTTTAGTGTATGCTTACGCCAAGTGATTGATATGAGTTATATTATGCCAAGTGATTGATACGAGTTACTATTTAGGTAAACACATACTCCCTACGCATATACCTTTTTAGCGCTTGGATTCCGCTGCAACTTTATTTATACGAGTTTTATCTATTTCACTTGCGTGTGTACAAACCTTTTTTTTCTATTCACATATATGTTCTAACGTTGTTCCGTTCCTTTTACTTATGACGTCACTATTTTCATGTACTTTCTATTTTTGGAAACTTTTCTCGAAACTCTAAACTGTAACTCACTCACTACTTTATGTAGTTGACACTTTATCTTATGTTTCAGGAAATTAATGTAAGTGTATGGAATGCATGGCAAGGAAAGGGTCGTTATGGTTATGTGAGGCGCAAAGTGGGAAAAGACCTTTCTATTTTGGGAATTTTATTTTGAAACATTGTACTTGTACTTTATTTAAAACTTATGAATTGCTTGGTTGTTGAAACTTGAACTATTTTATTTTATTGAAATGACTTGAATCGTTTATATTTGCTTATGACCGTGTAATGATATTCCAGCTCTCACATTCCGTGTTTCCGCTATAGCGGGGTGTGACAGACTTGGTATCAGAGCACAGGTTATAGTGAAAACGGTTTTAGAAATTTCCAAAAAGTTTTTGAAACGAAACTATAACCAAGACTTTTCTGAAAAATCATTATGGGTTCAAAACTTTAGAGAATTAATTTCGCAATTGCATACTTGTTTTAAACTACGCATGTCCTGATCACCCCTGCCTAGTTCAAAATGGCTTATGCAAGAACGAAACGTAATTACTAATGTTAAACGGTTTTGAGTCGAAAATTCCCGGTCTTACTATTCCCAACCTCACGTGATCGACCCTTACCTGCATTCCTTACTTATTTTCCTTTAGCATTATCCTGTTCATGTACTTACGAAACTCTTTACGTCGCAGATCTGTCATGTCTCAGTTATCTCGTTCACGATCTCAGTCACGATCCCTCTCGCGAGCCGTTTCCCCACCGAACGAACCTTCCGAGGGCCACACGGCATCTGATAGTCAGCGTCACCAGACGACTGACCCGACAGAGGACACATCGATGACAATCAGTAGCAGCCACGGGTCCAGCCCAAGATCTGTGCTTCCACCCCCTCTACCAGCGCCCGTCACTGTACCACCGCAGCCCCAAGGGCTTCACGCTAGGTTGACCGCGCACCATCAACCGGGTCTGTTCCGACCCGCACCTCCTCAATCCTTTGTGGAACCGTACGATCCCGCCATGCGCACTCCGGTAATGGAACGCTATGCGTGGGAACGTCAGTTCCTTGAGGAGCGGCGACGTGCTCAGGAGGCCGGAACCTCCCTACCTATGATGCCACCCACTCTCCAGTCACCCCCACCGGCCGCATTCCTGCACCTGCACCGCGAGGTTCGGGCACTCGCAGAGGAGAACCAGCAACAGGGACTCCTCATCAGCGAAGTCACCGACGCGGCACACCATTTGTCCGAGCAGGCACTGCGAGTTATCGCATCGACACGAGCCACGGCACGAACCGTGCAGCATCTCGTAGGGGCGTGTCTGGTAATGGGAACCTTGATCGTGGTCATGATGGCCAAGATGCTCCTAGAGAAACGCCACTAGTTTTCTCCTTCTATTTATAGTACTGTAGGCCGAGTTGTAATTTTCCATGTACACAGCTTCGCGCCATTTTCCATTATTTCCTTGTTGTATTGTACTGTACTTCTCCTATTTTGAACCTTGTACTCAACTTATTATTAATGAATGAAGTTCCATTTATTATTATCTATTATTACCTTGTCTTGTGAATCTGTACTATGTTGAATCATCTTCTTACGTATGAATCCGTATCGTGTGAATCTTTTGAAACTTTGTCGTGCGTCTACTATCTGTTCTATTACCTTACTCTTGCGTGATTGTTAACTTGTCCATTGAATTAAATTCTTATCATATTCAAATCGTGCGTTCTAAACTGAATCTGTTATCTGTTGTAGAATCATGGCACCCGGGTACCAACGCCAGTATCATCGCCGAGCAGGTCGCCGAGCAGTTAAGCGCAGCGCTGCCCAATATGATCGCCCAGATCACTGCGGGGATCAATGCTAATGTCAACAATCACCAGCAACAGCAGCAACAGCAGCAACAGCAGCAGCAGCAGAACAACCACCAGAACCAACAGCAACCCCCAAACCCACCAGCTTGCACCTACAAAAGCTTCATGGCCTGCAAGCCCAAGGAGTTCCATGGCACGACTGGTGCCGTAGGCCTGGTATCATGGTTTGAGAGCATCGAGTCGGTGCTGCACATCAGTGGATGTGCTGAGGCTATGAAAGTGCAGTACGCCTCCTGCGTATTGCACGGGAAAGCACTGACTTGGTGGAACAATGTGGTCCGCAACAGGGGACGTGAGACCGCCAATGCTCTCACCTGGGAACAATTCAAGAACCTCCTGATTGAGGAGTACTGCCCCAAAGGGGAAATCAAAAAGCTCGAAGCCGAGCTCTGGGATCATGAGATGGTCGGAAACGACATCGAAGGGTACACTGCCCGATTCCATGAGTTGGCCCGACTGGTCCCAAGGTTAGTGACTCCCGAGGAAAACAAGATTGACTTGTACATCTCCGGTCTTGTTCCTGAAATCAGGGGAATGGTTCTCACCAAGGAACCCCAGACCCTCCAGAGTGCCATCATCCTAGCTCACCGCCTCACAAGCAACCTACTCACCGCTCCTACCTCATCCAAGAAGGAGTCGGGTGAGAAAAGGAAGTCCGAACAGACCCCGAGGCGGAGCGATAGGAACAAAAAGAAGAAGACCACCCGCAATCTTGCCATAGCAGCTATAGCACCGCCACCGCCACCTCC
>CAJVGC010000589.1:51761768-51870004 GCA_910822075.1 Senecio squalidus | reverse complement strand
GTTATTTATTCATTCATTCCAATACTAAATGCAGAAAATTAGGTTTCCGCTAAATGTATTTGATGCTCACAGTTTGTTTATTTGAATTCGGTGTCAAACGAGACGCGTTTAATTATAATAATTAGATTTTGTGTTTAAGTAAGTTGAATTTTTATATTGTAGTTGTATACCTCTATGTAGAACTTCGATCACTAGAGGCGTATGCAAATAGTGTTGTGTGTACCATATTCTGGGGTTTAATTAGTTTTCGGAACAGTGCAATTTAGCTGCTACCTATAGAATTGATAATTTCAGTTTTTTTTCTCTAAATGTATAGTGAATTTGAAGCTCTCGCAGTTTGTTTATTTGAATTCAGAGTCAAATGAGAGGTGTTTAGATGCGCGTTTTGAAATCGATGATATGAATATTGTGACTAATAATCATAATAATAAGTAGATTTCGTGTTTAAGTAAGCTGAATCTTCATATTGTGGTTGTATAACTTTATGTAGAACTTCAATCGTGGGAGGCGTATATCAATAGTGTTGTGTGTACTGTATTTTGTTTTAGTCGATAATTTGATTGTGAATATTTAATATCACAAAAAACACTCTTAAAATGCACCATTAGTGTCTCCCTTATGAAGAGAGTAACTTGTTATGGAGATTTAAATATTGTTATTTTCTGATGCAGGGTTGCTACAAGTATTGATGCTGTTCTGTTGTCGCATTCGGATACTTTGCATCTTGGTGCGGTTACCGTATGCTATGAAACAGTTTGGGCTTTCTGCTCCGGTTTATGCAACTGAAACCGGTGTTTAGGATTAGGGCTGTTAACTATGTATGATCATTATCTTTCCGTAAGGTGAAATATCTGTCCCTACATTTCTATTTAGATTTGATAACGCTTATATAATACATGTTATATAATAGGAATGATACACGTGCCACTGAAAAAGTTTGGTATATTGGACAATTTGGAATGGTTAATGTCTAGGCGTGTGTTGGATGTGCGTTCTAAAGTGATATTGTGACTGTAAGTCACAATAATGAATAATCGATCATTATCAGTTAATTGTTTGGAAAACCATGGCTGGCATTCTAAATGTAAAATTACCTAACTACCCTCATCTTTTAACTTAACTGATTATCTGATTTTGAGTTTAATTCTTCATGTTGTTATAATCACTTTAGAATTACATGACCAAACTACTCCGAGAAATCAATCGTAAATGCAGATTGCTTCCTCATGTAAACGATTCTACTAGCGTTCTAACTAAGTTCGTATATCTGCAGCAAGTATCAGAGTTTGATTTGTTCACACTGGATGATATTGATTCCGCCTTCCAAAATGTGACAAGATTAACCTACTCTCAGAATTGTCATTTATCTGGTGTGCCTTTTCTTTGCTAATCTATTGTTTTCTTTCCTATGGTTTTGTACATATTTTTATTTTCATTCTTATCTGTTCAATGGACTAATGTCAGGAAAACGGGGAGGGTATAGTGGTTGCACCTCATGTTGGTGGTCATCTTTTGGGAGGTACTGTCTGGAAATAACTAAAGACGGAGAAGACTGTCATATATGCTGATCGACTTCAATCATCGCAAAGAGAGGTCTCCCCATACCAGCTGCCTCTTTATTTTATTGATTATTTTTTCAATGCGGAATATTCTACTTGCTGATGTAATTTTTCAGGCATTTAAATGGAAACAGTTTTAGAATCATTTGTTCGACCTGCTGTTCTTATAACAGATGCATATAATGCTTTGAGTAACCAGCCTTATAGACGTCAACGGGATCAAGAACTTATTGGTAAGTATCATTGACTTTTGCTGTTTAAGTAGCTTATTAGTTGGGGACCAGGTCATACGGGTAAATTATGGTACAGACTAAAGCAGGTTAGGGTTGAGTTGAGCCGAAACACTTTCAAACCATTTGACCCTTTCCTTTTAAGCTATATATATATATATTTATTTGTACTTTTGCCAGTTTAACTAGTTTAAATTTTGCCAACTCTACAATCTGTACACTGGAATATGCAAGCTGTTTTAATATTGTCTCTGTTGGATTTGTTATTCGTCTGGAAATTTTAGATGCTATGCTAAACACTTTAAGAGGCAATGGAAATGTGTTACTGCCCGTGGATACTGCTGGCAGAGTACTCGAATGCTTTTGATACTCGAACAGGTGAGTCTGCATAAAAGTTACGATTTTGTACCTATGGTATATCAAGATATTCATATATGTTTCCTTTCATTTTTTTTTTAATATTATAAGATCTATTTCTTAATGTTGCAGTATTGGGAACAAAATCATTTGACCTATCCTATCTACTTTCTCACATATGTATCCTCGAGCACTATTGATTATGTCAAGAGTTTCCTTGAGTGGATGAGTGATTCAATAGCAAAGTCATTTGAGCACACTCGTGATAATGCCTTCCTTCTTAAGTAAGAGCTTTTCATCTGACGTGATTTCTCTATAGTGACCATAACTAGGTATTAACATGAAGTTTAACATTTAATTGCAGGCATGTTACTCTTTTGATCAGTAAGGCCGAACTAGAAATTGTTCCAGAGGGTCCAAAGGTAAATGAAACCCTACTTTGGAGTGTAACAAGTTCAGTGTACTTATCATTAAATTACATAATTGATGGTATTGACTGTACTTCTTGTTTAGATTGTTCTAGCTTCAATGGCCAGCTTAGAGGTAGGATTTTCGCATGATATATTTGTAGATTGGGCAGCTGATTCAAAGAATCTCGTTCTTTTTACTGAAAGAGGCCAGGTATGTGCTAAACGGGCACTCTCGTTATAGTCTTGCTATAGGATAAATTAATTGCGTGATATATGCATCACAACTAGTAAATGTTTTCTTTTTCAAGCACCGTCTGCTACTGGTTTGGGTGGTTTGAACTTGAGGTTACATATGAATGGGTTAATTTTCCTTCTTTAATCTCATATGGGTGAATTCAAAAAGTTATCTAAAAAGTGGAATAAGTCACGTGGGTCGCACATGTCAAAGGGGTTAAAAGTCTCCCAAGTGAATGTTCGTGAAAACACCCTCTAAATCGTTTTTTTTAATTTAGAACTATATTATTTGTAATCATATTTATCACATTAATTATTTATAAACCCGACCACCTCTAGTCTGAACCATATAATGTTTTTTTTTCAGTTTCTGCACTAAAGCTTTTATTTTTTGTGCTAAAGTAAAATACTTCTCTTGGTCTGTCTTTGCACATAATATTGGTTCTAACAAATCACAGTTATATATTGTAGTTTGGTACTCGTGCACGAAAGCTACAGTCAGATCCACCTCCTAAAGCTGTTAAAGTTACCTTATCCGAAAAGAGTTCCATTAGTTGGGGACGAATTAGCAGCATATGAAGAAGAACAAGAAAGATTAAAAAAGAAGAGGCCTTAAAAGCCACTCTTATGAAGGAAGACGAACTAAAATCTGCTGTAAACGATGTTACCAAACCTGATCCAATGATTATTGATGGTCATAATCAAGTCGACGGTATTTTTATCTTTCCTCCTTTACTTATGATTAAACATGATTCCAAAAACCATATTATTAACGTAGAAACCTATTGTTTTTTAATAAAGCAGCTGCTGGAACGCGTGGGGAAGCGTATCGTGATGTACTAATCGATGGATTTGTGCCATCTTCTAGTGTTGCACCGATGTTTCCGTTCTACGATAACACCTCTGAATGGGATGATTTTGGAGAAGTTATTAATCCAGATGATTACGTAATCAAGGATGAAGATATGGACATGGGAGCCATGCATGTAAGTTTTATTTAACTCCATGTTTCCTTTAGTCGATATAGAATTAATTGTTTATGTGATACATTTATTTGGTAATGTGTTTATAGATGGGTGGAGATCTTGATGGAAAACTGGATGAAAACACTGCTAGTTTGATGCTTGATACGACCCCGTCAAAATCGTCATCTTCGGAACTTACTGTAAGTTTCTTTATTTCTAATATTCTGCTAAAAAAAAAATCTACGCTAAAGGCTTCAACTTTTTTTTTACTATGTTAATATTGGTATTATATCTTTTTTCAGGTTCACATCAAATGTTCCTTGGTTTACATGGATTTTGAAGGACGTTCTGATGGTCGTTCGATTAAATCAATTTTAGCTCATGTTGCTCCCTTGAAACTTGTAAGCGTTTTCTTTTATCTTCTTCTTTTATTAGCACCATAATTATTTTACATATAACGTTTTTAACAGTAAAAATGTTGTTTCTATGTTAAAATCTTCTTTACTAGGTTTTGGTGCACGGTTCAGCTGAGGCCACTGAACATTTGAAGCAACACTGTTTAAAAACTGTTTGCCCCCATGTATATGCTCCTCAAATGAGGAAACAATTGACGTCACATCAGATTTATGTGCTTATAAGGTACATAAGAAGTTTAATTGGATGTTATTTTCGACCATTTATCTTGCAATCCATGTTTATTTAGGTTTGTTCATGTGATATAAATAGGTTCAACTGTCCGAGAAACTGATGAGCAATGTTCTATTTAAAAAGGTAACTTAAGTTATACTATTAACTGATTTGGTCAAATTAACTTTATTTGACTTGAAAAAGTCAAAGTTGTGGACTAATGAACTATCTGTTCACTACAGCTTGGAGATTATGAAATAGCATGGATTGATTCTGAGGTAGAAAAGACAGAAAGTGGCACATTGTCGTCACTTCCACTTTCAACAACACCTCCACCTCACAAATCCAGTACTTGTTGGAGATCTAAAAATGGCGGATTTTAAGCAGTTTCTTGCAGGGAAGGGTATTCAGGTAATTTGTTCTTGTGCTTGCAATGCAATCAAATGAATTCTCCTATTATCTGTTATTCTGTTCAAGTTATATTTATGAATTATGACCATGAATCAATACACAATTTCAGGTTGAATTTTCCGGTGGGGCCCTACGTTGTGGGGAGTACGTGACACTGAGGAAAGTCGGGGATGCTAGTCAGAAGGTGTTGTAACATTAATTTTACTTAAAAGGAATAGTATAATTTTAAGATGTATATTCTAAGTGGCAAATTCCACCCGTTTACTTTTGAATGGGGCCGATTTGGGTTGTGTGCTAGTGTACCATCTTTTTACCGGTCAAATTGGTTGAATGTTATCCAAACTATTATTTTAATCGTAAAACCTAACAAAGCACACAATCATGTTATAAATTTTTTTGGATGACAACACAACCCGACCCAACCTGTTTATGAAAATGCAAAAAACTATCCTTTTTGACCCGTTACCCAACCCACTGACCCATACCCTCATTTTGCCACCTATAGTTTATATCATGAGGTAATTTGCTTTTTAATCAATTTCTCGTATAGGGTGGTGCTGCTGCTATCCAACAAATTGTTATCGAAGGTCCACTGTGTGAGGATTATTACAAGATTCGAGAATATCTTTATTCACAGTTCTATTCACTTTAGTGCAGAATTTAGTTAATTTGTAACAAAATCCAGAATCATATCTTGTAATTGGCTTATGAGGCCCTCTAGCAGTTAGCTGATACTAGTGAATAGAGATAGGATCTCGAAATTCAGGTTCCATATTACTAAAAAAAGCCTTCTAAACGTAATAGTAATTTTCAGTAGTAATGATTCACCATTTTACATTGTGTAACCTTTTTGTGAAATGAAATATCAAAGCTTATTCAAATCCTTGTTCCTTACAATTAATATTTTTTTTTTTCTATTAATAATAAGTTTTTTCTTTAATTATTTACTCTGTATTTAATTTAGCTTGATCATGATTTAACTACATGATTTGATTGATCACATTGAACAATATATCGATGACCATTCTCGAGGGGTCAGGCTTCATATTTTCGAGTTTCAAATAGTAGCTGTCGCCTGTCGGTTACATTTTAAAATCGCACATATTGAGTTCTTATTGCATATTTTAATAACACAAAACGTAGTTTGAAATGTCCGGATAAAACCGTGTTTAATTTTAAATAAAAAACAGATGACATAACAGAGGGACAAATGAAAATTAACCGTTAACAGACAAACAGAATCAATCATCCAATCAGTCTATCGTCTTTCTCATATAACATTCAAAAACCCTAACAAAACCCTAACTAATTTAGTTCGCCATGAATATTCCGTTAACACGAGCTCCAAGCTGTTATCAGTTCAGATTACCCACCATTAATAGCCGGAATATTCCGTCAATGTATCTTCAAATGCGTGTTCACCGTCAAATTCGATGTTCTTCTACAGATAACGGTACCGGTAATGTAACTGAACTACCAACTAATTCTAACTTCTCTGGATGGTTCGTTGAAAGTAATGGAAGTAAAAAATCGAATCACTCGAATTCGAAACCGATATTAAGAGGTAAGAAGTGATAATCTATTCATTTTTCTTTTTCGAAACCGAAATGACGTAATTTATTTGTTGTAGGTATGATTGGAGGTGGAGTGATTCTTATACTTGCTGGACTCACATTTGGTGTGATCAGTATAACCAAAAGTGCCTCTGGTATATTATATTTTACCCGATTTAAACCGAGAATGTATATTATGTTATGTCCCTAATTAGTAGTTACGTGTTTATATTATTATAGTGTCGAAACAGAAAATGGAACCGTTGGTGACAACACAGCAGGAAGAGTCATTGCTGTCTGCTGACCAGAATGATAACAGAACGATAGACGATAGACATTTAGAAGGAACGACAGGTATATACAAAATCTCTTACTAATATACACACGATACCAATGATAAATGAAACATAATTTGCACACACTATTATTTTATGTTTTTCGGATGGAAGTAGATAGATGTTATTAATAAAAAAAGTCTTAAGAACGAAAATAGATAACTGCAGATGAAATTTCTATATTTCATACACCGAGTGAGCCAGTGGCTTTGAAGGTGTTAGTTCCTGCCGTTTTAGATCAAATACAGGGGAATGCACTAGCAGCCTTGCAAGTATTAAAGGTAAATGTAGACCTTAAATTCATCATATCATACCTGTTATTAATACATTTTAGTGTAATCCTTTAAGGTTGTTGAGGGCTCTGCTCAACCTGGTGATATATGTACTCGTCGTGAATATGCTCGTTGGTTAGTTTCTGCCAGCAGTGCTCTTTCGAGGTACACATGTTTGCTTGCATTGTTGTGTTTGAACTCAAAAATTTGTGACAAATTTGATTATTAGTTATTATATCGTGTAGGAACACTCTATCGAAAGTGTATCCTGCAATGTATATTGAGAATGTTACTGAACTTGCATTCGATGACATTACACCTCAAGATCCCGATTTTTCATCTATTCAAGGTGAAGCTAGAAATCTCAAAAATGTAAAATTTACGGATCTCAATATTTTTCTGCTTCAAGATTCTAATTGATTTCGATTTTCAGGCTTGGCCGAAGCTGGGCTTATTGCCAGCAAGCTTTCTAGAAACGACATAAATCCTTCAGATCACGACACGAGTTTTATGAACTTCTCTCCCGAAAGGTACATTTGTGTCTTTTTGGCCTATTTTAGTTTCATAGAAATTAATATATAGATTGAAACTGACTTATTTTATTATATCGTATCTTGCAGCCCCTTATCCAGGCAGGACCTCGTAAGCTGGAAGATGTCTCTAGAGAGAAGATTGCTTCCAGTAGCTGACAGAACGGTTAGACAACCTTGTATCTAGCCCAATTTTCTAATAAGTTATATCATAATTTTTTTTAGAGAAGGATGTTTCGTGACATTGCAGATCCTTCAACAATGTTCTGGTTTCATAGACATTGACAAAATCAGTCCAGATGCGTGGCCTGCACTCATAGCAGACTTGTCAAAAGGAGATCAAGGAATAGTATCCCTTGCATTTGGTAAGCTAAAACAATGATTAAAAACTAAAACACGTCAAATGGGTCGAAACTTGAAAGTCTCCCAAAGTGTACTTTTAATGCCTAGAATCTGCTAAATGATTTTATAATAAAAAGTATACATATTATTAAAATTAATATAATTTATGTAAGCATAATTGACATCCTAACTCCTTATAGAATTTTTGGATGAAAGTGTTTCGGGCCAAATTTACCCGACTCGTTCATATATTTTGTTACTCGACTGATTAATTTATTTTGGCAGGTTACACAAGGCTATTTCAGCCTGATAAACCAGTCACGAAAGCCCAAGCAGCTGTTGCTATTGCATGTAGTGAGGCTTCTGACATAGTTAGTGAGGAACTTGCACGAATTGAAGCAGATTATATTGCTGAGAAGGCTGTTGCTGCACATACTTCTCTTATGGATCAAGTAGAGAAAGAAATTAATGCAAATTTTGAGAACGTTTTTTTGCTGGAAATGGAAAAGATCGCCACTGTGGAGAATATGACCGAAGATGTGAAACAAGAATTAGAGAATCTAAAAGCCGAACGTGAGAAAGAGAACATGAAGTTAATGGAAGAGCGTGCGGCTGTGGATTCGGAAATGGAAGTATTTTCAAACTTAAGGCATGAAGTTGACGAACAGTTGCAGAGTATTATGAGTAACAAAGTAGAAATATTAAACGAGAAGGAAAAGTTGAACAAGCTTCTTACCAATGTAGAACACGAGAATCAGGAGATTGCAAGGTTGCAGCATGAACTAGAAGTTGAGCGTAAAGCCTTGTCCATGGCCAGGTAAGCTCTAGCCTTTTTCTCAAAATTTAATGTCCTTTTTGGTCATTTTATCCAACCTTAAAACGTCAGAATTTGCCAAACACTCAAACGTCTTATTATTCGATTGTTGTCAAGATCTTGGGCTGAAGAGGAGGCAAAACGAGCAAAAGAGCAAGCAAAGGTTCTAGAAGAAGCTAGAGACCATTGGAAGAGTCAAGGAATGAAGATCGTCGTGGACCAAGATCTTCGTGAAGAAGCAAATGCTGGCGTTACATGGCTCAGTGCTGGTAGTGAGTTTTCAGTCCAAGAAACTAAAAATAGAGCTCAAAACTTGGTTGACAAACTCAAGCCAATGACAACCGACATAAAGGGAAAATCGAAAGAAACAATTGATAGGATCATTGAGAAGGTACTCCTTCTGATAACTCAGTTGAAAGAATGGACATCACAGGCTGTCGAGAAAGTTACACTTAAATTCAAGACATAATTATGCATCGGGCAATGCACGTTTTGATCTTTTTAGAATCAAGCAGAGAAAGAAATCGCGAATAGTAGAAGTGAAAACTTGCGAATGTATGTTAAGAATAAGGAAAGTAGATCTCGCACATCCAAACGTTTTTGTTTGGATCTAGTGCATAGACCGATGAGTATGTATGTTATATTTCCATGTTAGCTTCTTGTAAAACCTATTTTCCGGCTTATATAGTTTCACATCATATTTCTCACATCTTCAAAAAACTGATTGACTTTGATATATCTTGAGAAGTTCGGGAAATGATATGAAATGTTAAACAAATTCTTTTACCATCTTTTCTTTTTACATTTGTTATCTCCTCCATATCTTTCAACATTCTTGCAGCCTCCATCTCCCGGTGAGGAGTTTTGATGCCTTTTTCAATCATCTTGGTGAAGATAAATATTCAAGAGCTCAACCAAATTGTGCAAGTCTCTACATCAATTTTTTCAGGGAAGAGACTCTGAGACATGGTATATCGATCACTCGTTATATGATAAAAGAAATGACTTGAACAAGAAGGATCGCAGTTTTGAAGGTACATTTCTTGTCTTTTTGTTTATCATAAAACCGCACAAATTTTGCAGTAATGTGCCCTTAATAATCTAGAACCTATTAAAATAGCTCTTTATGTGGTGAGTTATCAACTACATAATTTTGTAATTATATTTGAAATGAACTTACTTTTAAAAAAGTAAAAAAAAAAAACTGCACAAAAAGTGTTTTGAAACTAACCCAAGCCGTTTTAGTTGTAGCATAAGAACCTCATAGATGAAATATATCAAACAGGTTTAACAAAGTATCTATATCATGTCTAAGAAATATTATACAAACGATATATGAAATCCATTAATAAATCACATACAAGGCATCAACGGAAATTAATAAAGATAGAGAAATCGAGTCTTCATATATGGATCGGTCTGAAATGATGAAGATTTTAATTTGGTACTAATAGAAAAATCGCAAGATTTCACGACAGGACTTCTCTAAGGATGGGGAAGGGAAGGGATAGGAAACTCCTTCGGAACTCTGGAATGGTTGGCAATGTGGGCTTAGGCAGGTCATGATCTCTGGAACCTTCGGTAATTCTGGTTTTGGCAGAATTGGCAGCTCTGGTTTCGAAATCTCTGGAAGTGTGGGCTTTGGAAGCTCTGGGAACTCAGGCTTTGGAGGCACTGGAAGTGTGGGTTTTGGAAGCTCGGGAACTTCGGGCTTTTAAGCACAGGAACCTCTGGTTTTGGAACTACGGGAAGAGTTGGCTTTGGAACCACAGGGACCTCTGGCTTTGGAACCTCGGGAACTTCAGGCTTGGGAATCTCAGAAGTTTGGGATTCAGAAGCTCAGGAATTTCAGGCTTTGGAAGAACGGGGATCTCAGGCTTTGGATGTTCGGTACCTCCAAAAGATTACGTGCTCCAGAAACCATCCCACCACTTATTGATGCTAAAGTGATGGACAATAGTATTACAAGAAACGAATTGAAATTGCTAACGTACCATTGTTGTTGGAATGTGTAGAGAATTTGAGGAATAAGAGCTATGACACTGTTCGTGTTGGTTTGGTTAATGTACGTTCATGTGCTTTAGATTTATAAGACGAAATCGTATAATAAATCTAAAGCAACATGAACGTACATTACCAAACCAACCAGAAACAGTGTCCATAGCTTCTTATTCCTCAAATTCTCTACACATTCCAACAACAATGGTACGTTACAATTTCAATTCGTTTCTTGTAATACTATTGTCCATCACTTTAGCATCAATAAGTGGTGGGATGGTTTCTGGAGCACGTAATCTTTTGGAGTACCCGAACATCCAAAGCCTGAGATCCCCGTTCTTCCAAAGCCTGAAATTCCTGAGCTTCTGAATCCCAAACTTCCTATTCCCAAGCCTGAAGTTCCCGAGGTTCCAAAGCCAGAGGTCCCTGTGGTTCCAAAGCCAACTCTTCCCGTAGTTCCAAAACCAGAGGTTCCTGTGCTTAAAAAGCCTGAAGTTCCCGAGCTTCCAAAACCCACACTTCCAGTGACTCCAAAGCCTGAGTTCCCAGAGCTTCCAAAGCCCACACTTCCAGAGATTCCGAAACCAGAGCTGCCAATTCTGCCAAAACCAGAATTACCGAAGGTTCCAGAGATCCATGACCTGCCTAAGCCCACATTTCCAACCATTCCAGAGTTTCCGAAGGAGTTTCCTATCCCTTCCCTTCCCCATCCTTAGAGAAGTCCTGTCGTGAAATCTTGCGATTTTTCTATTAGTACCAAATTAAAATCTTCATCATTTCAGACCGATCCATATATGAAGACTCGATTTCTCTATCTTTATTAATTTCCGTTGATGCCTTGGTAATTAATTTAATGGATTTCATATACCCAGTTGTATATATTTCCATTACATAGATACTTTGTTAAACCTGTTTGATATATTTCATCTATGGAGTTATTATGCTACAACTCAACGGCTTGGTTAGTTTTAAAATACTTTTTGTGCAGTTTTTTTTTAACTTTTTTACAAGTAGTTCGTTTCAAATATAATTACAAAATTATGTAGGTGATAACTCACACATAAAGAGCTATTTTAATAGGTTCTAGATTATTAGGGCACATTACTGCAAATTTGTGCGGTTTTATGATACCAAAAAGACAGAAATGTACCTTCAAAACTGCGATCCTTCTTGTTCAAGTCATTTCTTTTACATATAACGAGTGATCGATATAGCATGTCTCAGAGTCTCTTCCCTGAAAAAAATTGATGTAGAGACTTGCAAAATTTGGTTGAGCTCTTGAATATTTATCTTCACCAAGATGATTGAAAAGCAGCAAAACTCCTCACCGGAGATGGAGGCTGCAAATGTTGAAAGATATGGAGGAGATAACAAATGTAAAGTAAAAAGAAAGATGGTAAAAGAATGTGTTTAACATTTCATATCATTCCCGAACTTCTCAAGATATATCAAAGTCTATCAGTTTTTTGAAGATGTGAGAAATATGATGTGAAACTATATAAGCCGGAAAATAGGTTTTACAAGAACTAACATGGAAATATAACATACATACTCATCGGTCTATGCACTAGATCCAAACAAAAACGTTGGATGTGCGAGATCTACTTTCCTTATTCTTACATACATTCGCAGTTTCACTTCTACTATTCGCGATTTCTTTCTCTGCTTGATTCTAAAAAGAATCAAACCGTGCATTGCCCGATGCATAATTATGTCTTGAATTTAAGTGTAACTTTCTCGACAGCCTGTGATGTCCATTCTTTCAACTGAGTTATCAGAAGGAGTACCTTCTCAATGATCCTATCAATTGTTTCTTTCGATTTTCCCTTTATGTCGGGTGTCATTGGATTGAGTTTGTCAACCAAGTTTTGAGCTCTATTTTTTAGTTTCTGGACTGAAAACTCACTACCAGCACTGAGCCATGTAACGCCAGCATTTGCTTCTTCACGAAGATCTTGGTCCACGACGATCTTCATTCCTTGACTCTTCCAATGGTCTCTAGCTTCTTCTAGAACCTTTGCTTGCTCTTTTGCTCGTTTTGCCTCCTCGTCAGCCCAAGATCTTGACAACAATCGAATATAAGACGTTTGAGTGTTTTGGCAAATTCTGACGTTTTAAGGTTGATAAAATGACCAAAAAGGACATTAAATTTGAGAAAAAGGCTAGAGCTTACCTGGCCATGGACAAGGCTTTACGCTCAACTTCTAGTTCATGCTGCAACCTTGCCAATCTCCTGATGCTCGTGTTCTACATTGGTAAGAAGCTTGTTCAACTTTTCCTTCTCGTTTAATATTTCTACTTTGTTACTCATAATACTCTGCAACTGTTCGTCACTTCATGCCTTAAGTTTGAAAATACTTCCATTTCCGAATCCACAGCCGCCGCACGCTCTTCCATTAACTTACATGTTCTCTTTCTCACGTTCGGCTTTTAGATTCTCTAATTCTTGTTTTCACATCTTCGGTCATTTCTCCACCAGTGGCGATCTTTTCCATTTCCAGCAAAAAAACGTTCTCAAATTTGCAATTAATTTCTTTCTCTACTTGATCCATAAGAGAAGTATGTGCAGCAACAGCCTTCTCAGCAATATAATCTGCTTCAATTCGTGCAAGTTCCTCACTAACTATGTCAGAAGCCTCACTACATGCAATAGCAACAGCTGCTTGGCTTCGTGACTGGTTTATCCGGCTGAAATAGCCTTGTGTAACCTGCCAAAATAAATTAATCAGTCGAGTAACAAAATATATGAACGAGTCGGGTAAATTTGGCCCGAAACAATTTCATCCAAAAATTCTATAAGGAGTTAGGATGTCAATTATGCTTACATAAATTATATTAATTCAATAATATATATTCTTTTTATTATAAAATCATTTAGGAGATTCTACGCATTAAAAGTACACTTTGGGAGACTTTCAAGTTTCGACCCATTTGACGTGTTTTAGTTTTTAATCATTGTTTTAGCTTACCAAATGCAAGGGATACTATTCCTTGATCTCCTTTTGACAAGTCTGCTATGAGTGCAGGCCACACATCTGGACTGATTTTGTCGATGTCTATGAAACCAGAACATTGTTGAAGGATCTGCAATGTCACGAAACATCCTTCTCTAAAAACAATTATGACATAACTTATTAGAAAATTGGGCTAGATACAAGGTTGTCTAACCGTTCTGTCAGCTACTGGAAGCAATCTTCTCTCTAGAGACATCTTCCAGCTTACGAGGTCCTGCCTGGATAAGGGGCTGCAAGATACGATATAATAAAATAAGTCAGTTTCAATCTATATATTACTTTTCTATGAAACTAAAATAGGCCAAAAAGACACAAATGTACCTTTCGGGAGAGAAGTTCATAAAACTCGTGTCGTGATCTGAAGGATTTATGTCGTTTCTAGAAAGCTTGCTGGCAATAAGCCCAGCTTCGGCCAAGCCTGAAATTCGAAATCAATTAGAATCTTGAAGCAGAAAAATATTGAGATCCGTAAATTTTAAATTTTTGAGATTTCTAGCTTCACCTTGAATAGATGAAAAATCGGGATCTTGAGGTGTAATGTCATCGAATGCAAGTTCAGTAACATTCTCAATATACATTGCAGGATACACTTTCGATAGAGTGTTCCTACATGATATAATAACTAATAATCAAATTTGTCACAAATTTTTGAGTTCAAACACAACAATGCAAGCAAACATGTGTACCTCGAAAGAGCACTGCTGGCAGAAACTAACCAACGAGCATATTCACGACGAGTACATATATCACCAGGTTGAGCAGAGCCCTCAACAACCTTAAAGGATTACACTAAAATGTATTAATAACAGGTATGATATGATGAATTTAAGGTCTACATTTACCTTTAATACTTGCAAGGCTGCTAATGCATTCCCCTGTACTTGATCTAAAACGGCAGGAACTAACACCTTCAAAGCCACTGGCTCACTCGGTGTATGAAATATAGAAATTTCATCTGCAGTTATCTATTTTCGTTCTTAAGACTTTTTTTATTAATAACATCTATCTACTTCCATCCGAAAAACATAAAATAATAGTGTGTGCAAATTATGTTTCATTTATCATTGGTATCGTGTGTATATTAGTAAGAGATTTTGTATATACCTGTCGTTCCTTCTAAATGTCTATCGTCTATCGTTCTGTTATCATTCTGGTCAGCAGACAACAATGACTCTTCCTGCTGTGTTGTCACCAACGGTTCCATTTTCTGTTTCGACACTATAATAATATAAACAAGTAACTACTAATTAGGGACATAATATAATATACATTCTTGGTTTAAATCGGGTAAAATATAATATACCAGAGGCACTTTTGGTTATACTGATCACACCAAATGTGAGTCCAGCAAGTATAAGAATCACTCCTCCTCCAATCATACCTACAACAAATAAATTACGTCATTTCGGTTTCGAAAAAGAAAAATGAATAGATTATCACTTCTTACCTCTTAATATCGGTTTCGAATTCGAGTGATTCGATTTTTTACTTCCATTACTTTCAACGAACCATCCAGAGAAGTTAGAATTAGTTGGTAGTTCAGTTACATTACCGGTACCGTTATCTGTAGAAGAACATCGAATTTGACGGTGAACACCCATTTGAAGATACATTGACGGAATATTCCGGCTATTAATGGTGGGTAATCTGAACTGATAACAGCTTGGAGCTCGTGTTAACGGAATATTCATGGCGAACTAAATTAGTTAGGGTTTTGAATGTTATATGAGAAAGACGATAGACTGATTGGATGATTGATTCTGTTTGTCTGTTAACGGTTAATTTTCATTTGTCCCTCTGTTATGTCATCTGTTTTTTATTTAAAATTAAACACGGTTTTATCCGGACATTTCAAACTACGTTTTGTGTTATTAAAATATGCAATAAGAACTCAATATGTGCGATTTTAAAATGTAACCGACAGGCGACAGCTACTATTTGAAACTCGAAAATATGAAGCCTGACCCCTCGAGAATGGTCATCGATATATTGTTCAATGTGATCAATCAAATCATGTAGTTAAATCATGATCAAGCTAAATTAAATACAGAGTAAATAATTAAAGAAAAAACTTATTATTAATAGAAAAAAAAAAATATTAATTGTAAGGAACAAGGATTTGAATAAGCTTTGATATTTCATTTCCCAAAAAGGTTACACAATGTAAAATGGTGAATCATTACTACTGAAAATTACTATTAGATTTAGAAGGCTTTTTTTAGCAATATGGAACCTGAATTTCGAGATCCTATCTCTATTCACTAGTATCAGCTAACTGCTAGAGGGCCTCATAAGCCAATTACAAGATATGATTCTGGATTTTGTTACAAATTAACTAAATTCTGCACTAAAGTGAATAAAACTGTGAATAAAGATATTCTCGAATCTTGTAATAATCCTCACACAGTGGACCTTCGATAACAATTTGTTGGATAGCAGCAGCACCACCCTACACGAGAAATTGATTAAAAAGCAAATTACCTCATGATATAAACTGTAGGCGGCAAAATGAGGGTATGGGTCAGTGGGTTGGGTAAGGGGTCAAAAAGGATAGTTTTTTGCATTTTCATAAACAGGTTGGGTCGGGTTGTGTTGTCATCCAAAAAATTTTATAACATGATTTGGGTGCTTTGTTAGGTTTTACGATTAAAAATACAGTTTGGATAACATTCAACCAATTTGACCGGTAAAAGATGGTAGCACACTAGCACACAACCCAAATCGGCCCATTCAAAAGTAAACGGGTGGAATTTGCCACTTAGAATATACATCTTAAAATTATACTATTCCTTTTAAGTAAAATTAATGTTACACACCTTCTGACTAGCATCCCCGACTTTCCTCAGTGTCACGTACTCCCCACAACGTAGGGCCCCACCGGAAAATTCAACCTGAAATTGTGTATTGATTCATGGTCATAATTCATAAATATAACTTGAACAGAATAACAGATAATAGGAGATTCATTTGATTGCATTGCAAGCACAAGAACAAATTACCTGAATACCCTTCCCTGCAAGAAACTGCTTAAAATCCGCCATTTTTAGATCTCCAACAAGTACTGATTTGTGAGGTGGAGGTGTTGTTGAAAGTGGAAGTGACGACAATGTGCCACTTTCTGTCTTTTCTACCTCAGAATCAATCCATGCTATTTCATAATCTCCAAGCTGTAGTGAACAGATAGTTCATTAGTCCACAACTTTGACTTTTTCAAAGTCAAATAAAGTTAATTTGACCAAATCAGTTAATAGTATAACTTAAGTTACCTTTTTAAATAGAACATTGCTCATCAGTTTCTCGGACAGTTGAACCTATTTATATCACATGAACAAACCTAAATAAACATGGATTGCAAGATAAATGGTCGAAAATAACATCCAATTAAACTTCTTATGTACCTTATAAGCACATAAATCTGATGTGACGTCAATTGTTTCCTCAATTTGAGGAGCATATACATGGGGGCAAACAGTTTTTAAACAGTGTTGCTTCAAATGTTCAGTGGCCTCAGCTGAACCGTGCACCAAAACCTAGTAAATAAGATTTTAACATAGAAACAACATTTTTACTGTTAAAAACGTTATATGTAAAATAATTATGGTGCTAATAAAAGAAGAAGATAAAAGAAAACGCATACAAGTTTCAAGGGAGCAACATGAGCTAAAATTGATTTAATCGAACGACCATCAGAACGTCCTTCAAAATCCATGTAAACCAAGGAACATTTGATGTGAACCTGAAAAAAGATATAATACCAATATTAACATAGTAAATAAAAAGTTGAAGCCTTTAGCGTAGATTTTTTTTTTTAGCAGAATATTAGAAATAAAGAAACTTACAGTAAGTTCCGAAGATACGATTTTTGACGGGGTCGTATCAAGCATCAAACTAGCAGTGTTTTCATCCAGTTTTCCATCAAGATCTCCACCCATCTATAAACACATTACCAAATAAATGTATCACATAAACAATTAATTCTATATCGACTAAAGGAAACATGGAGTTAAATAAAACTTACATGCATGGCTCCCATGTCCATATCTTCATCCTTGATTACGTAATCATCTGGATTAATAACTTCTCCAAAATCATCCCATTCAGAGGTGTTATCGTAGAACGGAAACATCGGTGCAACACTAGAAGATGGCACAAATCCATCGATTAGTACATCACGATACGCTTCCCCACGCGTTCCAGCAGCTGCTTTATTAAAAAAACAATAGGTTTCTACGTTAATAATATGGTTTTTGGAATCATGTTTAATCATAAGTAAAGGAGGAAAGATAAAAATACCGTCGACTTGATTATGACCATCAATAATCATTGGATCAGGTTTGGTAACATCGTTTACAGCAGATTTTAGTTCGTCTTCCTTCACAAGAGTGGCTTTTAAGGCCTCTTCTTTTTTAATCTTTTCTTGTTCTTCTTCATATGCTGCTAATTCGTCCCCAACTAATGGAACTCTTTTCGATAAGGTAACTTTAACAGCTTTAGGAGGTGGATCTGACTGTAGCTTTCGGGCACGAGTACCAAACTACAATATATAACTGTGATTTGTTAGAACCAATATTATGTGCAAGACAGACCAAGAGAAGTATTTTACTTTAGCACAAAAAATAAAAGCTTTAGTGCAGAAACTGAAAAAAAACATTATATGGTTCAGACTAGAGGTGGTCGGGTTTATAAATAATTAATGTGATAAATATGATTACAAATAATATAGTTCTAAATTAAAAAAACGATTTAGAGGGTGTTTTCACTAACATTCACTTTGGGAGACTTTTAACCCGTTTGACATGTGCGACCCACGTGACTTATTCCACTTTTTAGATAACTTTTTGAATTCACCCATATGAGATTAAAGAAGGAAAATTAACCCATTCATATGTAACCTCAAGTTCAAACCACCCAAACCAGTAGCAGACGGTGCTTGAAAAAGAAAACATTTACTAGTTGTGATGCATATATCACGCAATTAATTTATCCTATAGCAAGACTATAACGAGAGTGCCCGTTTAGCACATACCTGGCCTCTTTCAGTAAAAAGAACGAGATTCTTTGAATCAGCTGCCCAATCTACAAATATATCATGCGAAAATCCTACCTCTAAGCTGGCCATCGAAGCTAGAACAATCTAAACAAGAAGTACAGTCAATACCATCAATTATGTAATTTAATGATAAGTACACTGAACTTGTTACACTCCAAAGTAGGGTTTCATTTACCTTTGGACCCTCTGGAACAATTTCTAGTTCGGCCTTACTGATCAAAAGAGTAACATGCCTGCAATTAAATGTTAAACTTCATGTTAATACCTAGTTATGGTCACTAATAGAGAAATCACGTCAGATGAAAAGCTCTTACTTAAGAAGGAAGGCATTATCACGAGTGTGCTCAAATGACTTTGCTATTGAATCACTCATCCACTCAAGGAAACTCTTGACATAATCAATAGTGCTCGAGGATACATATGTGAGAAAGTAGATAGGATAGGTCAAATGATTTTGTTCCCAATACTGCAACATTAAGAAATAGATCTTATAATATTAAAAAAAAAATGAAAAGGAAACATATATGAATATCTTGATATACCATAGGTACAAAAATCGTAACTTTTATGCAGACTCACCTGTTCGAGTATCAAAAGCAATTCGAGTACTCGGCCAGCAGTATCCACGGGCAGTAACACATTTCCATTGCCTCTTAAAGTGTTTAGCATAGCATCTAAAATTTCCAGACGAATAACAAATCCAAACAGAGACAATATTAAAAACAGCTTGCATATTCCAGTGTACAGATTGTAGAGGTGGCAAAATTTAACTAGTTAAACTGGCAAAAGTACAAAATAAATATATATATATATAGCTTAAAAGGAAAAGGGTCAAATGGTTTGAAAGTGTTTCGGCTCAACTCAACCCTAACCTGCTTTAGTCTGTACCATAATTTACCCGTATGACCTGGTCCCCAACTAATAAGCTACTTAAACAGCAAAAGTCAATGATACTTACCAATAAGTTCTTGATCCCGTTGACGTCTATAAGGCTGGTTACTCAAAGCATTATATGCATCTGTTATAAGAACAGCAGGTCGAACAAATGATTCTAAAACTGTTCCATTTAAATGCCTGAAAAATTACATCAGCAAGTAAGAATATTCCGCATTGAAAAATAATCAATAAAATAAAGAGGCAGCTGGTATGGGGAGACCTCTCTTTGCGATGATTGAAGTCGACAGCATATATGACATCTTCTCCGTCTTTAGTTATTTTCCAGACAGTACCTCCCAAAAGATGACCACCAACATGAGGTGCAACCACTATACCCTCCCCTTTTCCTGACATTAGTCCATTGAACAGATAAGAATGAAAATAAAATATGTACAAAACCATAGGAAAGAAACAATAAGATTAGCAAAGAAAAGGCACACCAGATAAATGACAATTCTGAGAGTAGGTTAATCTTGTCACATTTTGGAAGGCGGAATCAATATCATCCAGTGTGAACAAATCAAACTCTGATACTTGCTGCAGATATACGAACTTAGTTAGAACGCTAGTAGAATCGTTTACATGAGGAAGCAATCTGCATTTACGATTGATTTCTCGGAGTAGTTTGGTCATGTAATTCTAAAGTGATTATAACAACATGAAGAATTAAACTCAAAATCAGATAATCAGTTAAGTTAAAGATGAGGGTAGTTAGGTAATTTTACATTTAGAATGCCAGCCATGGTTTTCCAAACAATTAACTGATAATGATCGATTATTCATTATTGTGACTTACAGTCACAATAATCACTTTAGAACGCACATCCAAACACACGCCTAGACATTAACCATTCCAAATTTCCAATATACCAAACTTTTTCAGTGACACGTGTATCATTCCTATTATATAACATGTATTATATAAGCGTTTATCAAATCTAAATAGAAATGTAGGGACAGATATTTCACCTTACGGGAAAGATAATGATCATACATAGTTAACAGCCCTAATCTAAACACCGGTTCAGTTGCATAAACCGGAGCAGAAAGCCCAAACTGTTTCATAGCATACGGTAACGCACCAAGATGCAAAGTATCCGAATGCGACAACAGAACAGCATCAATACTTGTAGCAACCCTGCATCAGAAAATAACAATATTTAAATCTCCATAACAAGTTACTCTCTTCATAGAGGGAGACACTAATGGTGCATTTTAAGAGTGTTTTTTGTGATATTAAATATTCACAATCAAATTATCGACTAAAACAAAATACAGTACACACAACACTATTGATATACGCCTTCCACGATTGAAGTTCTACATAGAGTTATACAACCACAATATGAAGATTCAGCTTACTTAAACACGAAATCTACTTATTATTATGATTATTAGTCACAATATCCATATCATCGATTTCAAAACTCGCATCTAAACACCTCTCATTTGACTCTGAATTCAAATAAACAAACTGAGAGAGCTTCAAATTCACTATACATTTAGAGAGAAAAAAAACTGAAATTATCAATTCTATAGGTAGCAGCTAAATTGCACTGTTGCGAAAACTAATTAAACCCTAGAATATGGTACACACAACACTATTTGCATACGCCTCTATTGATCGAAGTTCTACATAGAGGTATACAACTACAATATAAAAATTCAACTTACTTAAACACAAAATCTAATTATTATAATTAAACGCGTCTCGTTTGACACCGAATTCAAATAAACAAACTGTGAGCATCAAATACATTTAGCGGAAACCTAATTTTCTGCATTTAGTATTCGAATGAATGAATATATAACGATTAAATTAACAAATTAACAATGCTATGAGAGTGATGAAAGTAAACCTGGAAAGAGGTTGAAGAAGAGCGGGATCGAAATGATCGTTCCAGCCGCAATCGATTAGTATATTGAAGCCGTCGATTGAGACTAGATATGATAACGGATTTTCATTGTATACTCCACATAGTGGCGTTACTTGCACGGATGTCCCCATGCCGGAAACCTAATTTTCTGCCGGAGATTGAAGGAATCGTTGGACTGGTAGTTTACAGAAGACGGGGGTAGCTTTTTAAGTAGTGTAAGGGGGTGTTTCTTTTTTAAAAGCTCGATAGCTCAATCGGGGTTCATAAGCTTTTTTAAATGGGCTGCTTATAATTCAAAAAATTGTGTTGATAAGATTTTTTTTTTTAAATTATCTAAGCTTGTTAAATAAGTCAAAACAAGAAGACGGGATAGCTTTTCAAACTTATTGTGTTTTTTCTTGGAAAATTAGAGTGTAAAACTTTTTGAAAAATAAAATAATTATAATATATACGAAACTAAAAAATATTACGTAATCAAACCTCCTAGATTACTAACTCTTTTTATTCTTTTTATTATTTTATTTTTATTTAAGTTATATAAAAACAATAAATATCTCACTTCAAATATAAGAGTTAATTACATGGGTCGTCACTATGGTTTGCGTCATTTTCACCGGTCATCCCTATTACTTTTTTATTACACCACTAGTACCTAAGTTTGAATTTTGTTGCCTGCAGAGTCCCTATTTTGGATGTACCGTTAAATATGCCGTTAAGTCAGTGACACGTGGGTCACACGTGAGGGTATTCTCGTCTTTTTAATTTTCTCTCTTATATTTTAATATTCATATCCCAAAATCCCAAAACCCCCCAAATTAATTACCCAGAAACAACTTTCAATCACTTTAATCCACCTCTTCAATCTTAGGACTAGCACCTCCGCTTGAACCACCAGCTAAAGTACCGGTCAAAACACCGACACCTTTCGCTCTTATTTACCGTAGTCATACCGTAATCAGTCACACCGTAATCTCTTCGCTGGTTGCCATTGTCATATTGTCATCTCCATCAGAACCCTATGGAAGGTGTTCGATTTAGAAATTTTGGTTTTTTAAAAACCCAAAATTCAGTTGGTATTTATCAGAATTTGTATAAGGGATTCGCAATCGTGGTTGAGATATGATGGCTTGGAGGTGGTGTTTGCAGCAAGATGGTGATGGGCTGAGATATTACGGCTTGATGGTGGTGGTGATATGGAGGCAAACAAAGGGACAGGATGGTGGTGGCAGCAAGATGGTAGTGGTGGTGGCTTACTGGCTTGGAATTATGCCCAATTGAGGGTCACGGTGGTGGTGGTGGTGATATAATTGCAACCACCCATTTGTATGATTAGGATCTGAATTCTTTGTGAAAATGAATTTGAAACAATTCTTAAATTTGTGATTAATCTACTGGGTTTACTACAAATTCAAGAAATGTTGTTTAATTTATTGATTATTAACTTTGTTTCTTTATAAGAGAAAAAGTAGTCGGAGGCTGTGAAAGAGGAGAAAGAAAGAAAATGGTGGGAAGAAGAAAGAGAATAGTGATTGTTAGGTGGGATTAGAAGGATAAAATGACTCTATCTCATTCTGTAACATGTGCTTGAATTCCTAGGACAATAACTATAGGTTAATATATATTTACTTTTATTGAGTTTTAATTCTGTAACATCTCTTCAATTTCAATTCTTGTTATAATAAACATATTATATATGTGTTTTTTGAAATGAAGATTGGAAAAATTAAGGTGTTTGTGAATATTAGGGTTCTTGAAATTTGGAAAGGTAAATGGAGAAGATGGTGGTAAATTGACAAAATTGCCCTCACATTTTTCTCACATGATAAGACTTAACGGCATATTTAACGGCACATCCAAAATAGGGACTCTGCAGGCAACAAAATTCAAACTTAGGTACTAGTGGTGTAATAAAAAAGTAATAGGGATGACCGGTGAAAATGACGCAAACCATAGGGACGACCCATGTAATTAACTCCAAATATAATTATTTTTTAAATCAATCAAAAATCAAACTTTAGACCTCTTTTATTTAAGATTTAATCTAATTTTTAAATTATCCTTCAGGAATATATATTATTGAATTATTTATATAATCAAAGACTCATTGTTTAGGTCCGTAAATTCGACATTCAAAGCTCGTTTATCATGGATTATGTGATATGTTATTGTAATTTTAAGTTCATTTTATTTATATCAATAACGCATGAACTAAATTTGTACAAATGTAATTTAAGTTATAGAAAATTCATTTAACAATTATTAGAACAAAAATTAGGGTTTCTAATATTCTATAAAAGGTTAACTCATTTCTGTTTCTAGAAATGATTTGAGCTACAATTAAACCATAATTCTTTGTTGATTCATAGTTTTCTTATTCAAATACTATTTTCGTATGGTATCATAGTTACATAGATATGAGATAGAAGCTTTGAGTTCGACTCTCCTTTCACTTGATTTGTATGTAGTTGGGACTACTGATTGTTGATTAACTTCTGATTTGATTTGATAGTCATGTCAACATCTACAACTACTTTTATTAATGGGTTAATTGTGCAAAGTTCATAGAATAATTTGTTGTATCTTGCAATTTTGGATCATCCTTGCATGATGTTAACTAATACATTATTCAATGGATGTAGTTTTCTAGGTTATAGTCCTGTTGTGAAAATGGGGCTAGGTGCTAAACTGGAGTTTGGATTCATAGATGGATCGATTCTAAACCATAGTTTGGGGATACAAACTTTCAAAGATTGACTAGATGTGATTACATGGTAGCTTGTTGGATCTAGATTTTTATGATTGTAGAAATGTTAGATGAGCTCCTGTATGCTTAATTTGTTGCTAAAATGTGGAAAGAATTGGCTAAGAGGTCTCGGAATGAAATCCTACGAATTAAGTAAATTAAAATTATGAATGTAATAAAGATTGAAATTAAGAATTACGAATCAAGTAAATTTAAATTGGTGTTAGGTGCTAAACTAGACATCTCATGATATTTAGGTTTTATAAACACTCAATCACTCCAAAAGTTAATCTTAGTGTAAATATATGATAATCGCTCGAACTTTAGACATGACAAGTATTCTAACATAGGCTTGATAACATATCACTATAGTCTAAGTAGATATTAGAGGACTTTATTGGTCGTTACAATGGGTAAATGGTAATAATGTATGAAATAACGGATGATGGTAAAATATAAATGATATATTTCATTATCAGCTTCATGTTTTTTTGTTGCTACTCGCATACAAACTCAAGATATAGCGAGTCTCTTACAAATGTTCATCGTCTTATTGTTGCTCTAGATCAAAGAAAGTCGTATAATATTGAAGATATTTGTAAATTGGCAAGAAAGATATAATCTTTGGACTTTATAGAGCATGAACATATTCAACTAAAATCCGAGTTACAACCTTTTGAGTCACATATGTAAAATAATCCATAGTTGAAAAACGTATGTACACTTTATGAGTTGTGTTTAGGGTTGAATGAAACTGGAAAATCGGAAACTTTATCCTTTGGTGGACCGATTGATTCGTCTAATATTAACTCTTCATGTGTTCAACTGCATCGAGTGAAACAAAGTTTTAAGCAATGATAATTGCGAAAAACAAACTTAGGAGTAGTATAGGTGACTCTTAAGATTTGTTTAATACTTAAGGGATATTGGTAATAAATTTTCTACCGATAAAATAATAGTTGATTTCTACTTAAAATGTCAAAGGTACCATTTTACCATTTCCAAATGAGGAAATTTTCCCCTTTTATACTTGCTGGAATTGAGACTTTTAATGAAACTGATGTGTGAGAGTAATATTATACTACATAGAGTCGACGAATGAGATAAGTTCGTTAACAATCACATTGTAATATGGTTAAAAAGAAAGCATTCATTTTTCTTTTATATCTCGTACCAATTTTTTCTTTTATTTTTTATTCTTTTTTTACGAAGAATAAGCATAAATCAAGAGCCAATCGTGGCTCTCACACCACTTATGATACGTATTTGTAACGAAAAATCGAACCAACTGGCAATTATGAACCAAATTGATATGAACAAAAGAAAAATGATAGTATGTTGATTAAATTAGACCTATAATTTAATCAACTAATGTTAACACAATCAAGACCTATTGATTTGTTAACGAATCAAGCTTAGATAACGCGATCTAATATTGAAACAAAGACGAATTGAAGCATCAATTCAAATAAATAGGTAAAAACCCTCAATATATTCGAATATAAAATGATTACAATGAATAAAAATGTTCTATATATGTAGGAAACTAAACTAAATCCTAAAAACAAAAAGGAAAGTAATAAAAAGTCAGATTTAGTAGGCCCAATGCGTCGCAGTGGGTGTTGGTGCTCCGCAGCGGGGAATATCTAGAACACTTTGAAACGAAAAACCCTTCACTGCAGTGAAAACTCACCCGATTCAGTTTGTAGCAAAATTGTCATAACTTCTTCTCCGAAACTCCAAACGAGGTGCCCCTTTTTGCATTAGAAAGTAGTCTCTTAGAGCTTTCCATCCATGTATGGTACATAATTTTTAGACTTATATATCATACCAGCTTATTCTTTAAAGTCGGACGACCAAAAGTGAAAATCGTTTTAAGACTCTTTACAAATCCTCCAAAGTCACCAAACATCTTTAGTCATGGTTATTTCAAAAGTTTCATTCCCAATCATCCATACCAAGTTTTGATCATCACAATTCATATCAGATGTTGACAAACGGTGATGATAATGGTGGTAATGGTGGTAACGGTGGTGATGTTGATGATGATGATGGTGGTGGATCTACATCATCACTAACGTCAGAATCTTTAATATATAATAAAAGAGGGGCCTTAAATGTCACATGGCGAAATAAGGTCCATTGGATAGGTTCACTTCTTTGATGTCAGCCGTTAGATCATATTGATGATGTCATAAAAAATTACTTTTATTTTACACCCTCTTACAATACATAATTACATTATCTCTTTTCATTTCAACTCAACTAAAATAAAAAAAAACATAATTCTAATATACTTATAGAATCGTTCAATTTGGAGTGTGATTTACGTTATTATTATTCTAAAATCTCCTAATACAAAACATCAAAACATGAAGTGTATATGTTATTATAACTATAAATGTCAGTATAACATTATTTTCTCATAATAGCTTAAAATCTACATAAACATAAAATTTACGATTCAATTTTTATTTTTTTACACGTTATCGCGAAACAATAATCTAGTATAAATATAAACAACATAACATCTATCATATGATATAGTAATATACAATCATATAGAAAAACCTTTTTTTCGTTTATGTTAATAACAAAATTTAAAACTTGTTTAGAACAAGTTGAAAGTTGGTCACATGTCAATATGTCATCATATTCCCTTCTAGTTTCTAACATTTTGAAAATTAAAAAGTTTTAAGAATTAAATAAAATGAGAATTTAGCAATTTGTTAGGCAAACCCAACCCAACCAAACTAGAGACTTAACTTTGACTTTTCCCTCCAAATATCTACCAGCTGGGCTCTTAGACCTGGGCCCTCCCCACTCACCAATGTAGGCCCTCTCAAACTCAGTGGACCCATCCTTATCTCCCCGCCCAGATTCGAAACCCAAACCTTCATCTTTCATATCTCTCCATATTTTGATTCCTTACATATATACTCTTTCCTTCTTTCTCATTAATCATTTTAATTTTAATATAAATATATATATTCTTCATTATTATAATTGATTTTATTTTTATTAATATCGATTCAGTTTCAAATTTTCCTTATAAAAAACCAAAACTACATTTTTTTATGAGTTTACTAGCGAATGAAGATAGTGTTGTTTATAGTCGTTGTTTTGCTAACATTCACCGAGACGACCGTTTCGTTAAACGATCGTCTTCTGGTGAATATGACGGTAGTCCATAATGCTGGAGCATTAGAAGCTTGTATGTATCATTTTTTGTTTTGTTTTCAATATTATGAATTTGAATTTAAAAATGTAATTGTTGAAGATTGCTTGGACGGAAGTTTACCGGCGTATCATATACACAGAGGATTCGGCGCCGGAGCACGTAACTGGCTTTTGCAATTTGAGGTACCACTTTTTCACTTTTTTACCCTTTTTATGTCTAAACATGATATACACTTTTCATTTTCCAGATATATATTTTTCTACCTTATTTCTGGAATGAAAATAATAATAATAAAATAAATAATAAAATGAAACTTTTTGTTTTTTGGTTATATATGTAATATGTCGATGCAAATAATGTTGTGTCTTGTTTTACGTTATTTGGCTTTACTTTACTTTTTTTTTTTAACCGAATTAACTTTACGGTTGTTTGACTTAACTTTATAACTCAACATGGTCAAAAGTAGATATAGTGTTATAGTACAAAACGCTTATTTAAATGTAATAAATATGCTTAAAATGAAAAGAAATAGTAAGGTCATGTATTTTTTAATTTTGTTTTTACCGGTGAAATAATATACCGACTGACTATAAACTCTTTGATTATCTTATTACTGTATGTTGTATATGTGCAGATATTATTATTTCACAACATGAGTTGAAACAGCATCTGGAACATGCTTTCAACACACACATATATATATATATATATATATATATATATATATATATATATATATATATATATATATATATAAAATGTGTAGTGCCAAAAAGTAGAAAGACATGATCTACCTAATAATTAACGTGTATATTATTATATTATATTATACTAGTTAAAAAACTAATCCTATGTTGTATATTGTTCATGTAGGTAGTTATGGAATCAACAATTTTTTTTTCCCTTTTTTTTGGGATAAATGACTCATTTATGAGTCGATAAGTCCTCAACGAGCGTAAGAATGAAAACTTGGACCCCTTTATATTTGTGAGCCGATAATGTCATACAGAGAGTTGCAATTGGTGGTACTAAAATGTAAAAAGAAACCTAGGTGTCATCTTGAATACATTAATGGTACAACTATTGACAGACGTTTCTTAGTAGTGTTGATGGTTCTCAAATTTATGATTTGTCACTACTACAAGGTATTTAATGAAATCATTAATTGTAATTTTCAATTGATTAATACAAAAGGAGTAAGGCAAATTGAAAAGGTTTTTGTTAGTTTGTGGGGTCTTTGATATCTACATCATACTAACCAACTTATAATTGTGATTATGAAATGGTAGGGTGGCGGGTGGTGTAATGATATCGAATCATGTGCAGAAAGAGCCCAAACTCGCCGTGGATCTACACGTCTTATGAACAAGTTAGAGACGTTCTCAGGCATCCTTAGTAATAACGCTTCTCGCAATCCTGGTAATCTACTTTCCCCCCGTCAATTATAAGTTGAATAACATATAGACCGTAACATTTTATGCCATTTTTTATCATGATATATAGACATACGTAGACGTTAGGTTGATTTATCATTACTCTTCCGAACTTAGTTTTTTGATAATAAATGACGGGTCCAAGGAAGAAGGACGTCCACACTGCTTTTTTGGAAAAATAATGGTTAAAACGACTCTACTAAGGATGACAATGAGAGCTAGTATAAAGTTAGCAAGGGACAATTATTTCGTATTTATTGATATGGTTCATAGCACGTATGTCTTGCCATATATATAGTACCTCATCGTTTATCACTCATAAGTCACACCTTATAGATTGTCCTTATTCTTTTCCAACCCAAATATGTGCAAACATTCATTTCATCTATGCATATTTTGGTATAAATAAAATTCCAAAACCGATGTTATGATAGATGTCTTTTCATCTCAATCATTAGAACGTTCTCAAAACTCATATTTTATTACTGCGTAATTCTTATTGATGTAAAAAGATAACTTAGTTTGGACGATGTAAAAAGATATTTTATCCGGTCACCTTAAGATGCTTATGTATAAGTATTCGAACCTGAAACCTTTATGTGAACATGTTAGATCACCTCTATCACTAAGTAACATTGATGACAATTAAAGTGATTGTTTCAATAATTTTCCATAAATATTTCACACACAAAAAGTAGATAGGATGTTCTTTTGTACATTGCGTATGAGGTTATGACTTTTTGGTGTATGGTTCATTAGTCCATGTCAAGCAAAGCATGATTGGACTAGACCATCAAAACTTTATAATTTTCATTCTATATTGAATATGTTATTGTCATTATATTTTATGTATATATCAAACCAATTTTGAAGATGTTAAAGTTATGTTTTTTTTAGAAATCATAAAATAAGTAAGTTACGCAATGAGTCAAAACGGATTTGGATTGAACGAGTAAGTTTTTGGCATGGTATGCATTGAGTTTTGTATATTTAAATAGTTATAAAAGTAAGGTATCTCAATAACCATTTATGTACGTTAATTCTTGCCATCACGAAGATGTTACCTAGGTAGATTCAAACGCAACATCTTTTATAAGAGCATCACGACATCTTATCGATCATGGCCGTGGTTCATTTAAATATGTTTGAAATAATGAAAACAATTTACCTAATATTCGAAGTAATAAAGTTGTATGACCAATAGGATTGGGTCATAGACGGACCTTAATGGAGGGCCAGGGGGCTGCGACCCTTCCAAAGTTCGGGAAAATCGTGCGTTTTGACTACCTGAATCTGAGGAATCGTGCTCTACTTTTGAACTTTTGATAGTTTCAGAGTTTCAAAACCTAATTTAAAAATTTCATGTTCCGTCTATAAATTGGGTCCAATTATTTAGAAATGAAACCGTAAACCAATGTTGTAATGTTGTAATGTTGTAGATCTAGTAAAGCATGTGCAAGTTTTTAATTGTCGTTTTCACGTGTTTAATAATTGTAGACAGCTACTGAATTTTATTCATGTCTTACTTCTTTTTCCTACTTCCAGCTTTCACCCATGCCTTCCCACTATACCTTTACCCCACTTTTTGGCTGGTTGGACACTGTAAAAAGTCATTAATACCCTTCCCATTTTAAACCTCCTTCAATATATATAGTAACAAATGAAAGGGTATTATCGTCATTTTCCCAAAATGACAAACTTTCATATTGTGCCATTTTTGTAATGTTTATCATAGAATCTAATTGACAATAGTCAGCTACAATGTTATTTATCTCGATTTGGCATGATTGTCACAAGTTTTTTAGGGGAATATTATGGGAATGGGATTGGTAACTATCTTGCTACAAATGGTATATTTAGGGGTGTTTGTTTCGGCTTATGTAAAGGGCGGATGAGCTTATGTTAATTTTGTTAGGCTCATAAGCCGAATTTTTCTTGCTTATGAGCTTATCAACTTGAGCTTATGACTTTTTTAAGCTCATAAGCTCAGCTTGATAAGCTCATAAACCGAAAAAATTGGACTTGAGTTTATCAAAATTTACATAAGCTCATAAGTCCATTACATAAGTCGAAACAAACATCCCCTTAGTTGCATTGAAGTTATGGGTATGCCAAAATGAGTAAGAATCATGTGACTATTTTCATTTTTAGTGAAAATTGAGATACAATTTTTCACATCCTTTATATGTTGTAAAAATACTTTTATTCTTTCGCCATGTTACTACAAACTTTCAGAGCGTATTAGGTACTCTACATGCACGTTTATACTTTATACCATTCTCTCGGTAAGGTCATCTCCAATACGTCTTCTAAACATCTCGATATATCTATATATTGAGATAGATGAAAAAAGCAATGTGAAACTTTTAAAAAGTTCAATTTTCTTTATATACTCTATATTAAATCTTTTTAAAGAAGAAATATTATGAATAAATTTGGTATAAAAAATGGGTTTTAATTATCTAAAATATCAACATACTTTTATATCTCATTATGTACTTTCAAATTTTGTCTTGTCCCGTCAAGACAATTACTTTTATGTCTCACTACGTCAATGTGCTTACAAATTTGGTATGTTTTTAATCATCACGTATCGAGATATCACTCGAATTCATAACACTTTACGGACATGGTTATTATTTGAAATTATTAATATCAAGGGATGTTGATTTCCCTCTTAATTTCTCTTTTTACACATCAATTTAGGAGAATTTTTTCAACTTCTTCAGGGTTTTAGAGAAGTTAACTAATGTTTTTTCATCATGTAAGCTGAATTATACTAGGTTATAACAATGTCGGCAAGATGATATTCGATATTGCCTCATTTGAACAAAACAAAACCGTAACTTAATATTTTTCGATAAATAACCTATAAAACTCTTTTAGAGTTAGGTTTTTAGTGTACTAGAGTAGATGTTGGAGATGAATTTGTTTTCAGAGAAGGAATATGCTAAACCGTGAGAGTAAAATAAAACAGACTTAAATGAACACAAATTAGAAATTACCGCGAACAAACTTATGTTCATTGTCATGTTCTCCAATGTTCATTTATGAATTTCACAAATACAATAAGCTTACACTAGGCAAACTAACCTGAGCAGATTTTTACAACTGGAATCGGGTGAAGATTAGATACTGTGATGGAGGATCTTTTGCTGGAGATGAGAAGTTTGATAACGGGGTACGTAAATATGATTACATTGCCATTTCATAATGCTGATAAATTAATGAATGCCTTCTAATATTTCTACTAATACCAGCAATTACAATTTTTCTTCATGTAATATGAATAACAGACGTTACTACTTTATTTCCGCGGTCAAAGGATATGGCAAGCAATCATCGAAGATCTCCTTCCAAAAGGCTTGGAGTCTGCTAAGAAGGTATAATTTAAAGTAGACTTCAATAAAACATTTTAAGCACGGTAATTAGGATTCGAGAACTTATAATACAATTTGCTTGTATATACTTTTAGGCTTTGCTTTCTGGGTGTTCGGCTGGGGGTTTAGCATCTTACTTGCATTGCAACAATTTCACAAGTTATCTACCAAATACTACAGCTGTGAAATGTCTAGGGGACGCTGGATTTTTCCTTGACTCGTGTGTACTATAATTTTTTTGACTACTTAATGAGTTTTATTTCGATTTGTTTTTAATATTTGATTTTTGGGTTGCAGACCAGACATCACCATGAACTATACTCAAAGAACTTTCTTTCAGCATCTTGTCACATTACAGGTACATTAACAACAATTAGGTGGCAATTCCGCCTCTTTACTTATGATTAATTGGTCGTTTTTGGCTGTCATTTTTCTCAAACGGGTCAAAATCTTAAAATCACTAATAGAGGAACATATCAAACGGGTTGAAAGACCCAAAGTTATACATATACCTTAACTTATAAAATTGAAGTATATTGTTGTTGTACTCAGTGTGTGAGCGTTTGAATGGGAAATGATTTGTGCATCAAATGCAGAGATGATTACGTGTCAAGAAATGTAACTTTTGTTTTTCTTTTATCGTTTGTTGCACATAACTTAAGGTGCTTTCAGTAACAAGTATCATTTCCCAACGTATTAAATATTCAAACGAAAACTTTTAACAGGGAATAGAAAAGAACCTGGATGAGAACTGCACGAGTTCTATCAGTGATCCCAAACAAGTATAGTACATCTTCACTCACTTTTGTTTTTATTTATTTTTTATATTTTTTTAATAACTATATTGACACTTTTAGTTGCTTCACAGTGTATCTTCCCGCAATACATGTTGAAGTACATCACATCGCCATTTTTCATCTTAAACTCTGCATACGATGTGTACCAAGTAAGATATAAATATCATTTGTTACGTATAATGACTTTCATACGTCACTTGATCCAAATCGAGGACTTAATTAACCAATTTTTGTTGCAGTTTCATCATATACTAGTTCCACCATCTGCTGATCCACGTGGACACTGGAATCGCTGCAAATTGAATCCAGAAGCATGCCGTAGTGACCAAATACGCGTTTTACATGGTTCATACCTTTTTTATAGTTTTATTTTTAAAGACTATTATTAACATCTAGTTACTAGTCTAATATGTGTAACTGAATGTTTTAATTTGTTTAGCTTTCAGGGTAGAGATGCTTTCAGCTGTGAGATCATTTTTGTTCAATTCAACAAGCGGAGGTGTATTTATAAATTCATGTTTCGCTCACTGTCAAAGTGAGTCTCAAGACACCTGGTTTGCGTTAGATTCCCCACAAATGCATAATAAGGTTCGTTGTGGTTTAACTGATTTTTGTAAGTGAATATGTAGTGATTTTGACCCATTTACTTAATTTCTAATGGGTCAGACGGGTAAAAAAAGACATACCTAAAAAGGAAACAGGTCAAATGGGTCAATAGTCGCACAAAGTGTTTTTTATGCATAAAACCTCCTAAAACGTTTTTATTTAAAAAGTTTGTATAATCATATTAGACACATAGATTATAAAGAAAAACTATTTTTTGGAGAAAAATGTTTGATTCCATAAATTACAAGTTTTGCCACCTCTAGTGAACACGCTCGTAGTTAACCGAATGAGTTAATCAGTTTTCAATGATTTTACAGACAATTGCAGAATCAGTTGGTGACTGGTACTTTGGCAGAAATGTTTCTAAGAAGATCGATTGCCCTTATCCATGCGATACCACCTGCCATAATCTCCTGGGAGCTGTGTAGTGTACTCAAATAAATTCATTAAACACCGGAAAAAAAAATTATACAACACAATCCAGTCGCCATATATATATATATATATATATATATACATCTCAAGAAAAAGAGCTTGGAAACTTCTCCTACTGCTGAAAAATCATTAGCTGCAGTCTGCAAGTAGTATAAGTCACACATATACGGATTAGATAGTAATTACTAATTAGTATACACAAAGTAGCCCCTATCATTCTTTCTTCATAGCACGAGATCCTGTATTCAAAATTTTATATTTCATCATTGAATTCAGTTGCATAAAGTTAATAATATATTCTTTTGAAAAATGATTGTGCGATGCAACAAGGCGATATGTATCATATAACTATATGTACCTATCATAGTTTCACTATCTCGGTTTACTTTGTTTTTAACATGAATAGAAAAAGTTGGAATTTCCTTTAATCATGGGCTAGTTTTCGATCCTGTTAGAATTAAAGTATTCTTTTTAAATGGATGAAATGTTTGTCGAAAATATATTCAGAACTAAACATGACTACATCTTAAGTAATGCTAAAACTAGTAAATAATACACATTTAATCCAACTTTACAAACAATATTAATCCAGTGTCCCTCTACTTAACGTGTGATGAACACGGAAGTAGAAGAAAGGTAACAAGTAAGGTAAAAACAAATGGGTAAGAAGGCTGTCATGATTTCATAACAAAAACAAAACAAAACGTTATCGAATGAACTGATTAGTAATGTTTAAAAAATAGGAACACCGATGATTATGAGCCTGTCTTTAGAACTTTGCTAGTCATTAGAACCATTATGGTACCTGTTTTTAAAATGATCAATTTGTTGTTTATCTTTACATAAGAGTAATTTAACTTTTGAACAGTAACATTAAATTTTAATTTTCATTAAGATAGATTAAACTTTTATTAATATAATTGGGTCCATAGCTCAGTGGTAGAGCATTTGACTGCAGATCAAGAGGTCACCGGTTCGAACCCGGTTGGGCCCTGTTTCTTTTTTTTTTTCTTCAGTTGTCTCATTATTATTATTATTATTATTATTTTATTTTATTTTTCAGAAACACCTTATATTTGTCTTAAAAGTTGTTAAAGACATATATATATCCTAAGTATTTATTCGGCTTAGTTTTATAAGCTCGGTTAGGTAATTAGGTTTTCGGCATTTAACACTCCAGCTAAGACCCAATAATTCACTAAACACTAGCATCCTAGATTATTAGGTTGGGCTTTAAATAGGTAAAACAAAACTTTATGAAAAAAAATCAACATTTATGTAACTAGCCATTGTATAGCAATTTTACAAGCATCAATCAACTCAAAACATTACTTGGTTAGTTATATCTTGTGTCCAAATCTTTTCTTAAAACTCGGAGATGTAATGCATGAGTAAAAACGTTTAAATCATATATACCGAATAATTTAGCAAAACCCTTGATTAAACTGTTTTTTTTTTTTTTTGGTTTCCTTCTGAAAAAATGTCAATGTGAAAAATTATTCATATATTCGTGTTAGATCATAAACAGCTAGGTGTTACGAGTCGTACAATTTTGTCCAGACGATCCCCTCCGCTGTCGGAAACTTCTAGAGACCTCAAGTAGTCTCCATAATACTGCCTAGTATATTCAAGAAAAGCTCTACATATCTAGGACATATCTAGACTAATTACCAAGAATTCCATAGCAATAATACAAGTTTTGTTCCATCATTTATCTAAAGCGATCTCCTAGCAAGTGTTCCTAAATCGTTCTCTTATAAGCTTGGTTTACTTAGACCCTTGATAATAGGACTATCTAAGTGCTACACAAGTTCGAAAGCTAACTTCGTGACATCTAGGTTACATATTTTTGTAGTGTATGGTCTTTATTGAACTTTATACCTATTTGTATACCAAGACATAATAATACAAACTCTAACGGGAAATTTTAGTTAAATTGTATATATTTACCTTCATTAACAAGAAACGGGTAATCTAAATATATCTTTTTGAATGAGATAAAAATTCTTGCAAAATCGGATCAGATCAGAAATTTGTTTTCCATCTTCTATGTGTTTTTGATGAAAGTCTATTACTTAATTTTCTAATTCCCTTCATAATATCATTTGTGACTAGTGATCTTTAATATATCTTTCTACATTTTTAAAATTATGTACTTGGTTTATTCATATGGTCCTTAAAAGAATCCCATGCAATTCTAATAAAGTTAAGGTTGCAGTTGAATTAATTTAACATTCTATATACAACAATTGATAATAGTTATAATTTTCTAAGATACTAGTAACCATAACCATATAAATAATAATTTAAAAATGTTAATAAACGGACCAAAACAAAATTAAAACAAAAAAGTCAAAGAAATGGAATGCATAGAGGACCCATATGCCATATCATAGCGACATTAACAATGTGGGTTTTGGGCAATATGTATGTGCAAGCGTGTGCTTATGGTCCCGAATCTTTAATTAATTTATATATTTATTATTACCAATATATGTCGAAAAATAGTCTTTCTTTATTACCAAATAAGCTTTTTTAAACATAGTCGATGGTTAATGTTAGTTGTCAATGTTTTAAAGTGGAAATGTGAATAATATTTATGCTTGTAAAAAGGGTATCCCACGTTATGGAGCCTTCTACTAATCGGTCTTACGATCAATATAATAGAGATAAATCATGTAACAAAACAATCAAAGAATATGAGAGAGGGATTGAACCCTTATCATGGGAAGGGAAAGCTTGTGTTAAGTAATTATGGTAATTTTAATCAAAAGAGTAAAATAGTTCTGGTTAACAAAACAATATTAATTCGATGTCTTGTTGAGGATTCACATATTTACATCAACATAAAACCCCGTGTTAAAGCTTTCAGATATTTACACAAGATTTCAGAACTTGTTAAGTTGAAAATCAACAGTTTTTTTTATAATATTTGGAAAAACGACGTAGTCCTTGATATTTTTGATCGAAAAGTGTAAACTCAAAAATAAAATTGTGTTAATCCATTTCAAAATAACTGTCTTTTAAGAAAATTTGAGAATTTGCAGAATAAAAGTAATACAAATAAAATAGATAATACTTTATACAAGAGTAAGGTCTTAAAGGGAAGGGATACACTAAAAATGGGGGCAAAGTCAAAGTGACAAGATGATGTTTTTTTCCTCATCAACAATAGCACATAAGAAAAGAAAGACCACACAAGCAAAGAAGAAATGGGTCAACTTGAAAACTAGAGAGATTGGGTTATTTTTGTTAAGGGGTTCCAAGACTCTCAAAGGATAGCTAGTTGGTGTTCTTCCTTTTAAGCATAAGCTTCCCAAGACGAGTTAAGACATAGTTCGGTTCAAAGTGCAAAGTTGGGTTTGAGATGGTGATGTTCATTTCGAGTATGCAAAGTTGGGATTGAAGTGGTACACTAGCTTTTATGGAAAATCTGAATATGGGAAAACCTTCAAAATGTTTGCAATATGTTTAGTTATTGCAAAGTTAGATGAATGTATCAATACAAATGAAATGTTTGTATGTTATCACTCATTTTGTATGACTTTCGACCTAGTTTCTTTTATAACAACTTTTACCAAAACTATCATGTATGCAAACACAAAAATTTAGCGAATTTTCTAAGCTAAGGTATAAGTTATTTTGAACAAGACATAAATATAAGATTGAAAGAGAAACTAGGTTAATTATGTTGGGATTGGAAATTGAATGGAGTGGACAACAACATTATTAATTAAATTGTTAAGTTGTAGTAGTAATAGTAGTATAACTATTAGTAGGATTCCATTTAATCAAAAATGGTCCATTAGTTATACTCATAGACTAAGGACCAATATTATTGTGGGGTTACAATAGTGGTAAGTGCATGTGGACATGTATGTTGTGTCTGTTGAGTGTTGATATCAACCTTAGCTGTTTATTTTACCATAATTAGCTCTTTGATTGCAACTCCTACCTGCTCTTTCAAAAAGACTACCTTTTTTCACTATACTTCATCACAAAATTACAACACAATATATATATAAGGTGTAAGTTAAAAACAAAGTGGTTGAGTTTAACTAGATAGTACTTCTTGGTAAAAATAACAGGTGATGATTGCAACGTTACAAAATGTCGCTCGTTGTATTTGTTTTGACTTGTTCTATACGTTTCGTTTTCTTAGAATACGTAATTAAGACGAGAGAGTAAACATATTCGTGACTTGATGCATTTCCATTTTGTGACAGACGTACGTAACTGTAAGAACGCTTAGCCATGTTAATCCTCAACAAATTAAGGCGTAAAATTGTATATCTAAATATATCTAGTGTAAGAGAACTCTCCACCCAATAAAGCAAAAATTCTAAGGGTCTAAAAGACTTCATAGATTATGAACCCTTATCTTAGAACAAGTTAGGATGCAAACCATAATATACCCAAATGACAAGTTGCGAACAACATTATCATCCACACTAACCAATACCTATGAACCATGTGCTAACACAAGATTTAGTTACAAACAAATAGCTCGTGCTTGGAGACATTTTTAGTTGTCTCTACGTTTTGTGTGACAACATGTTATTGGCTCGTCTGACATATCCGACTATGTTTCAATCCGCAACGATCAGGTATAGAGTGAACATATTACTTGCATTTGATATAACGATCACAACCACGTTTCTGTCTTACTATACAATCCAATTCGTGTTACATAGAAATGGTTTAGACTAGTATAGTCCTGACGAAGCTTACTCCATATCTATACTTCATGAAGTACATTCACTATAAATAAAAGATTATCAAATTATAATTCTCCAAAACCCTTTACTACTTCATCTTCTTGGTACCTCGCAGAAATTATAATTCTCCCGCTAATCCAAGCCGAAATTAATCCAAGCCGCTTAATCTTTAATTACATCATCATCTTTACATTAAAGTAACTCACTAGAATACAGTTGATCAAGTGAGATCTTAGCATTGTAAATTTAATAGAAATAATATATAAAAGTTTGATAGTTTTAAATATAAGTACTAAAACCTGTCACAACCAATACATTTTAATCAGCCTTTTTGAAAAAAGTCGAGTAAAATTCAATTTCATTGGCATTTTTCAGTATGTCGCCAAGTAATGGTCTTTAAATGTCATTTTTCTTTTAACGACATTTGTTACATGGCAAACATGTAGACAAAACAATAACATATATGATGTTAGTGATCTTCTAGTAGACAAGCCAACAATAAAAAAATGACTAGTTAGCGGTCGAAATTTATAATCCTGAAAAGAGAAAAGTTTAATATATGTATATTGGGATAACAAAATTGTAACTTGGCTTTTATGTAATGCCTAATATAAAATTAGTACGTTCTTAAGATCAAGTTTGTGTAAATTGTCCGTATATACTTTTGGTAAGAGTTTGATTATGAATTTGTTTGATCAAATACTATATCAAAAACACAGTTTTATACTCTTTTTGTACTATAAGTGGCGAATTAAACATTTTCATTGTGTTTTGAATTTATACGCAAATACGTAATATATAAGTATAATAAATCTGTTAATCAAGACGTGCAACTACAAGAAAGAATATATTGATGACGATAATGATCTTTAAAACAATTGCCATCAACTATTAAATCTATGATTTTTTTTATCATGCTATATATATATAGAGTGGATTGGAAAAAACAAAATAGATGGAATGATAATTACACTTTATAGCTCTTACAATTATACTTATATATTACTTCAAATATCATACATTATTATTATTCATAATATAGACTTTAATTCTATTTTTTTTTTATAGAATATATCTAAAAATTCACAGCTGATATTTATGATATAATTGACAAATAACAAATAGGTGTAATTGCTTGTAAATCTTTTAACATATAATAAAAAGAAGACCTTAAATAATACATGGCGAAGTAAAAACCCTTAGATGGGTTAACTTTTTTTATTTCAACCGTCAGATCAAATTGATGATGTCATCAAATACTACTTTCATTTTACACCTTTTTACAATACATAATAACATTCTCTCTTTAATTCCCATCTCAATTAAAATAAAAACAAAATTCTAATTTACTTATAAAATCACTCAACTTGGACTATAATTTTCTTTATTGTTATCTTAAATTCTCCTAATAAAAAATATCAAAACATTTGTATAAACGTAAAGGTGTATATATATGTCATTATAATTATAAACAACATGTGTATAAACGTAAAGGTATATATATGTTATTATACGTATAACACTGTCTTTTTATAATAATTTAAAATCTACATAAATATAATGTTTACAATTCAATTTTTATATATGTCCGCGATATTACGGGACAATAATCTACTTAAAAAATATAGCATAAAATAGTACATCATTTGTTGAGTATATGACAATTTAGTTAGAATAAAGTATGGTAGGACTTTGTTTCAATTCTTTAATTTTGTTAATATATAAAAAAAAAGGGAAACTTATATGTCATATGAAAAAAGTAAGCTCTTTTATATGGATTAACTTTTTTAATTTCAGTTGTTAGATTAGATAGATGATGTTATCAAATATTATTTTAAATTTACACCCTTTTACAACATATAATTACATTTTTTTTTTCATTCCATCTCCATTGAAATCAAAACATAATTTTAATTATTTATAAAATCGCTCAATACCTTATCGTTATTCTAAAATCTCCTAATATAAAATATCAAAATATGTGTATAAACGTAAAAGGTGTATATGTCATAAACGTAAAAGTATATATTATATTATAACTATAAACAACATGTGTATAAACGTAAATGTATATATGTTATTATACGTGTAAATTGTCCTCATAATAATTTAAAGTCTACATAAAATTCAGTTTTTATATTTGTTCGCACTATAATGGGACAATAATCTAGTTCTTTTCACAATTTAATATATAAATCATTATATTATTTTTTATAATTTGTATTTACTGGTTTTAATAAGATTTAATGCTTTAAAATTAAATTTAGAGTAAATTACATAAATCGTCTACATAGTTCACCAAAAATTATGGATTTCGCAATTTCAAGAAAAATTACACCACTTGTTCAAATAGAGCAATAAATTACGTTTTTCATGTCTAAAAATGATATCCATTAAAAATCATCGTTAAGTGATCACACATTTTGTCCCTAACATGAATCTCCGTTATAATATACTACTATGAAACCCGCGCGATGCAGCGGGTAAAAAAAATTAAATTCGGAAAAATTATGGTAACAATTTATGGTAGTTTCCCATTCGTCTCAAGATAAATAATAGTTATGGTTAGAGCCGTTCGGGCACTCGGAGCATAAAAATAATTATGTGGTAAGAGTTTCTTATTCGGTCTTTCGAACCAGAAAATGAATTATACGGTAACCGTCTATGGTGGTGCGCCTCTTGAGGCCATCATTTTATTTATTTATATGCGGTAACGATGTTTGTTAGTGTCTTATTTCACGATTAATATTTTGAGTGTAATAGTTTATGATTTGGTCCATCGATCTTGAAACTCATTATCTCCAGCTCATTTGATTGTTTTAGAAAATTGTTCTCGTTCGATCATTCGAACTATAAAATATTATTTATATGTTGTGTCTAATAGTTTATGGTTTGAACCGTGTTTTATTAAAGAAAGCATTGATTTCGGTCCAAACTCGAACTTCCCGTTAAAAATGAGTGGTAATATATAGCTGAATGACCATAATCATATTGTATTTGATAGTTTCCGACTCTAGTGTTGCGACTACATTTTAAGTGTAATAGTTTTTAATGGCTTTTTGACTCATTTATCATCTGCGCAGTAAAAGGTTTATGTCATCCATTCTCTTTGCGCTATAAAAATAACTATTCGATTTCTGAACATAACAAGTTATTATATGCGAAGCTTAATAAAAAAAAAAAAAATTCACATTTTAGATATGACAATTAAATGTAAGAAATTTTTTGTATTGAAATATTTTGTAAAACAATATTAGTCAAATTAATTGTAATTTAATTTAGTAGAATAATAAAAAGTAAGGAAAGTGAGTTGAAAAGAAAAGAAATTAACTTGAAAATTAAAATGTATTTAGATGGTAAATAAGAGATTATAGTGTTAGTAGGGAATATGCTCGATACATATAGCCTGTAAACCCTAAAAACCTAACACAACGTAAGATGAAGATGAAGGCTCAGTCCCTTCCAGATCCAGGGAAGGCTCCCAGTCCCTTCCAGATCTTGGGAAGGCTATTAGTCCCTTCATCCAAGGAAGGCTCTTATTCATTCCCACATTATGCAGGTTCTCGGTCCCTGCCACCTCCCAAACGTCGGCCCTCATCTCCTGGCTTCCAGCTCCCGGCTCCCGGCTCTCGGCTCCCGGCCTCCCGGGCTCCCGGCCTTCCGGCTCTCGCCTCCCGGCCTTCCGGCTCTCGGCTCCCGGCCTACCGGCTCCCGGTTCCGGCTCCTGGCCTTCCGGCTCCCGGCCTTCTGGCTCCCGACCTCTCGGCTCCCGGCCTCCAGGTTTCCGGCTCCCGGCTCCCGGCCTCTCGGCTCCCGATATCCCGGGTCCGATCACCTGGCTCCCGAGTTCCTGGTCTTTGACTTCATTGCTGTTCCCTCTAAGCACTGTGCCAGACGGTCTTAAGCTCCTGCCTTAGGATTCAGACCGTTGGCATCATTATGAACAAAGGCGTTACCCTTTATTCTCCCATAATGATGACAATAAAGTCACGAACGTTGGAACCCCATGAATAGCATTCAAGAGCCATGATAAGCCTTTATGGCCAACCGTTTCCCATGTTTGGGATTGTTGGGTATAAATACCCTACCCTGATGCAGTTCAAAGAAACGCTAACATTCCATCCTCTCCACACACACATTATTATCTCACCGGAATACCTACTTGCCGTAGTAATCATATTCCGACCACCTTCTTCAACCAACCACTTGACCACCTTAGGCTCGCCAAGGGCTTGATAGGTTTGCACTGCTTAGCAGGAGGTCATGAGGTTGAACCCCAAACACCCAAGTTACTGAGCCTGCTACTATTTGCTCAAACAAGAGACGTTTTAACATTTTTTTTTTTCAAATTCAACTTTAAGATTTTAGAATCAAATTCTTTATAGATAATATAAACGAATAAAAACATAATTTGTTTTCCAATCGATGTAATTTTCTAAATTAGGATAGATATAAGCCCAAGTAAAAATAAAAGAGAAGGTTGAAGAATGAAAAAGTCACACGCAAATAACCAACTTTAGTCACTCGAGAAGTGTGACAAGAAAAAACTAAAAATTATCAAACACACAAAAACACATGCAACCACACATCTATCTCACATTAACATTACATTTCTAACTGAATAAAAACATGTCAAACCCCTCCACCTCGCCATACATTCACTCCCACTTATCCTATATATAGATATATAAATCCAACATATTATATATCATATCATATCATATATGAACTCAATGTCGAAAACGCTAGCTTTGATTTTATTGCACCAGGCGGAGGCTTCCAAAGGGATCGCATTGATCCGTCTAATTTATCATCTTCTTGAGTATGTTGATAGATATTTGGATCATGCGATCTCTTTGGAAGTTTCCGTCCATGGTGCTACATGTTTCCATCGTCTAGCTTCGGTTTGACTCAAAGGTTACCATTCCTCTTTCTAGCTTATGATCATATAACAAGTTAAAATTTGGTAAGAAGAAAATTGAATCACAACTTTTTATGAATTGCTTAAAGATGAAAAACAATTGAATTTTTCATGCTTCTCGTATAATTTTGGTTGTGTGTGTGTATAAAGTATAAACTTGAATCTGATTACACATATATAGATTTGTTTCGTAATTTTGAAGCTAGTTACAGATGAGACGACTAAAGGGATACATGGTTTTGCAAGTCCGAGGGCTTTATTAATTAACTTTGTAGTCGCAAATCAAAAGGTAGCCAATTTCATTGTATGGTGAAGAAGGTGCATATCATATTTTTGATGATCATTTTGAATGGTATCAAGTGTTTGATATATGCGATTATGGTATATATGTCGATTGTCAAATGCAACCATAATAAAGATTGAATGATTGAATAACATTATGTTTTTCGATTCACTCTTAGTTGTCATGTTTTGAATATGATGTATAAGCTCGTGTTTGATTCATATAAACTGATTATTATTAAAGATTACATTAAAAAGATTCAAAAAGTTATTAGACATTCAAAAGTTATACGTATGCTTTTTAAAAGATCATATGATAACTATTTAACTTTATCAAGAGCTAACAAATCTTTATAGTGGTTTTGGTTATGGTGTGATTATAGGGGAAAAAACACTAATCTATTTAATTTAACGTCTTCATCAAACATCCATCAAATTTCCGGTGACAATTAAATTAACATGGTACATGATCAAAATTAATCTTAAGGTAAATAAGAAAACTTTAATGGTTTTTCATCATAACCAAAAAAGATAGTTAACTTGAATATAACTTTGATCAAAATTGTATTCGTTCTCAATAATCATGAGATGATTCATCATAGGGTGATCCTTTTGTCGACAAATGTTCCTATTACGTTCGTAATCTCCAAAGTATAAGAACCAACTATGTAGCATCTAAACTGGGAATTCAAGTATTGAACACGTCATTAGTCGATACTTTTGAATCTTTTATACTATTAACCTCTACTAAAATTTCATTTTCACTAAAATATACTAATATAAAATTAAGGATTAAGATACTTTTAATCTTATATCATCCTAATCGATCACGTTGTCTTACATGAATTGTTTTTTTCAGAACGGCTATGTTAGTGATTCGGGGCTATAGTGACATCCATTTGGGCAGTATGCGACCCATGAACCTTACACCAAAGTTAGTTGACTCGAACCCAAGACCTTCCCTAGGGGAGGACAACCTCCTACCAATGGAACAAACCCCCATTGACGTCTTACATGAATTACAACGAGTTGTTTGTAAAATAGCAAATTATATAATTTTGTAAACGTTAATTTTTTTATGGGCTTCAGCCTTACCGTAATCACGGGCTCTTAAAAATGGGCCCCGTGAACATATGATCCAAAGTTTTAAAAATGAAGTATCTTGAGAGAAAAAATATTACTCCACTATTATTTCATTTTATTTTTATTTATTTATAAAGGATCATAGAATCGAACCAACAACTTTTAAAACAGCGGGTCGTTAGATTTAAAACAAACATATTGCTTTGAGAAATTAACTATTAATACATTATAATATGTTTTTTATAAAATACATTGTTGTTAATCCGATATAAGGGTCTAATAAACTTCACAAGTTTCGACTGTCTTTCAATTTCTAAAGTGAGAAAAAAGTAAGCAACCTTAAAGGTTGTAGTTGATATAGTGTTACATGCATTAAAATTTTGTATTTTTAAAATTATAAACATACGAACGGTTATTAATTAAAATCTAAGTAAATAATTAGAACTGACGTAGAAATTACGAAAAACATATTAAACTATTATGTGCCCTTGCCCCGCAAATGACGGAAAAGAAACGAGAAAACAAATACATTCTTTTCAACTATCTATTTACTTTTTGTTATTTTGTTTTATAATTAAGAATTTCCACTCTTTTGAATATAACACTTTCGTTCTTATACATGCCTAACATTTTGGAAAAACTAATTCTAATGGTGTATATCATGCATTTTTTAAACTTTCAATTAAATAAAAATTTGTCAAATAATTAAATATATATTTGTATATGAAAATGTAACAAACCTCTCTTGACTCAAATGAACGTAGTCTAACAATGATATATAACTAATTTCGAACATCTCTTGGCCCCCATTCTTGTGAGAACACCAAACACTACCATTGGGTTATATTGGTAGTGTTTAATAGTCCTTTATCAGTATTGCTAGTTTTTTGAAAAACAAGTTGTTAAACCTTCAAGAGGATCTTCTTCCGTCGATAAAAAGACCGACTCTAACATGGATTAAATACATAAGCAAAAGACTGAATGATGACTGGAACAGTTGAATGTTGAACCCGCGATCCCTTATTAGGATGTAGCTTATGTTCTACTGTTTCTTTTTTTCCCAACCTTTTTGTGTATTTAAATTTGGATTCTTTCTTGCTGCTTCTTTCTTACGAGTTTAGCCCTTTTTATTTTATAAAATTTAAGGATGCGTTTAGTTGTATAAATCTATGAGTGTTTTCTAGAAAAAATTTCAAGAAAAAACATTTAAAACAGAAAACATGTTCAAATGTGATTTTTTTTCAAAAACATTTCCATAAAAACAGAAAAGTCAATTTTCTAATTTATAACTAAACCGGAAAAACTCACTTTTATAGTTTTTTTTTTAACTATTTTTCATTTAAAGGAAAGCCACTTATATTTTCTACTTAACAACTACCGTATTTTCAAAATTTTAAAAGCTTTTTAAGAAATAAAAAACGTTTTTCATTTTCTTTAAAATTAAAAATGAAAAAGTATAAATTTTCTTCCATAACTAGACATTCCACAAAAAAAAAGTAATCATCAGACTTTTAAATATATATTTTTTAACACTTTTATCTCTTATGAAACTCGAGTTGATACATAGAATAGTTTTTTTTAGAAGACGAATATTACATCACCCGTTATTATTAACACTTTTGTTTCTGACGAAACTTAAACTCACAATCTTTAAGTTAATAGGCTAAGTCACATACCGTCATGCTACAAACATGCATTTTGGTAATTCAAATAATTATAAGTTGGGTCGAAAAATCTTCTTCACTGACTTAAACTAACATAAGAAAATCAAAGCTATATAAAAGTCTTTGGTTAACATTTTCCACAAGAAGATTAATTCTCCATTAATGGTGGAATCTAAGGTAAGGATTAGTACTATAAATTGGTACCATTTAAACACCAAACTCAAAATATATTCACTTTTACTTATAGATAAAAAGAAGAATAAAATTAAGTGTATAAACTTTATTTCTTAGCAATTTTGTGTTCTTTGCAATGGACTCTTTTAATTTCCTCAAGAGTTTTTTAGTTTGTACTATTATTTTCGCTTTCTCCGTTCAAGCTACGCTAGGTAAATTCGATATATCTCTTTCAAGTTTTATATTTTGCATAGCATAAACATCGCTATTCATTATTATATACGGAAAATTGGTATGTAGGAAGCATTGAATGTAAGAATTTGAACAAGGATACATGTGCATTTGCGGTATCATCAAGTGGGAAGCGTTGTGTGCTTGAGAAAAGTGTTCGAAGAAGTGGAGAGGAGGTGTTTGTTTGCAGTACCTCACAGATCGATACAAGTAAGTTGACAAATTGGATAGAAAGTGACGAATGCCTAGAAACGTGTGGGCTTGATCGTAATGTACTAGGGATATCTTCTGATTCTCTTCTCGAGTCCACGTTCATGCAAAAACTTTGCTCGACTCAGTGTTTCAGTGGTTGTCCCAACATTCTTGATCTATACTTCAATCTTGCCATCGGGGAAGGTAAATTATCTTTAACAATGGGTTTGACTCGATTTGGCTAAACACTTATTCTTATTTTGTTTTATGAAAGGTGTATATTTGCCGAGTGTTTGCATATCACAAGGAGATAACAAAAGGAGAGGGATGAGTGAGATTAGGAGCTCGGGTTACGTTGCACCCGGACCCATGGTGCTTGCGAAACTTATGGTCGATGGCTCCCCAATCATGGCCCCATCTCCTTCCGGTCCCTTTTAGTTAACCTCGTTTCGAGAATCGTTTGAGAGCATCTATAGTTCTCATACGTGTTTGCTAGTTGTATTCAAATAAGGATTATTTATCCAAAAATAAAAAATTTGTGTAATCTTATAACGTATACGGTATACAAAATATGAAAATTCAATGATATCATTAAGATAAATGTAATGATATGTGGTTTTTATTGTTAATCATTGCAATATACATTTTACAATCTATATGGGTTATATATATTGTTTATAATCTTCATAATAGCCCAATAGATGGTAAGATGCTCTTATAGAGATTCCAAGTTGAAACCTCAATAGATATACATTTTTGGGTGATTATGAAAAAAATATTCGAAAATGGTTACGGAGATACACCAATTAGACACATACATATGAAAGACCCGTCCTTTTTAGGGTTATAAATGAACTAAACGAACACAAACAAAAGTATGTTCATGTTTGTTCATTTGATTTTAACCGGACAAGTAAATAATCACAGAAGCGTAAACAAACTAAACAAAATGTTAATATTCTTTCATTAAGATTTGAATGTGTTCGTGGTTGTTTGTTAATAAGTTAAAGGAATGTAGAGGTTGGTTCTTGTAAATCAAACCTTAAGATAAAATAAGTAAAAAAAAAATCAAAAAATTATTTATAAGGTTTAAAATTTTATATTATTGTTCATTTTGGCCATATCTTAAACATTAAAAAAAAGTTTTCTTGTACATCAAAAAATGGATAGTTTTGTTGTTGTACATAAAATTTAAATATTTATTGCACAAGAACCATGAATTTGATTCACAACTTTTAAACGACATATATTTTGATGCATATCAAGACTGCTTTTTTAAAGTTTGTTATAATTAAATTAAATAAATAAATATAATACATAATTACACATATCATAAATTATTTTTTCATTTTTTTTTTACTTATTTTATTTTAAATATTATTTTATAAGAACCTCTTCCAAGAAAGATAAATGAAATTATATGAACATAAACAAGCATATATAAACATAAACGGTCATAAAAAAACATAAATATAAAGATATTACTTCTATCTATCGATGAGCATAAAACATCCTTATACAATATTATTAGTCATTATAACATCATTATCTTAGGTTACATATATATAATTACTTCTAAACAACATAATCGGACGTCTACAAACGTAAATGAACGAACAATGTCTTTGTTCATATACGTTTTCGTTTAACTAAACGAACTAGAAAACTTGTCTGCGTTCGTTTCTTTATAAATAAACGAATATTTATTAAATAAACGAATATCCCGTTGAACAATATATGAACTCGCTAAACTTTCAGTTCGTCAACAGCTAAAGTCTTCTACAGAATAACCCGAACATAAAAAAAACTTTATATGTATTCAAACTCTTAGAAATAAAAATGGGCCCGGTTTCGGCTTGATTTGGATATGTGCTTTTGATAAAAAAGAAAAAAACAAGCCCATTATTTTGAACCCTTAAACAGTTAAACCCTTGTTTGTGATAATAACACAGGGTTCTTCATCTTGTTTGTTTTCTGTACAAAAATGGTGAGTAAAAGACAAGTACTAGCTCGAAGACGGTTCAAGGAAGAAAATCCGGGTCTGTTTCCAAAACCCGAACCAACACCACCAAAAGATCCGAATAAGAAGAAGAAAAAGAAGAAATCTGATTTCAAACGCAAGAAATCGGATCCTAATGATCCGAATAAACCCAAGAAATCTTCTAATTCCAGCAAAAAACACCCACTTAGAATACCCGGAATGAGACCCGGTGACAGCTGTTTTATCTGTAAAGCTGATAATCATATTGCTAAAAATTGCCCAGAAAAAGCCCAATGGGAAAAACACAAGGTTTTTTTTTTTTTATTGAATTGAAAGAAAGTTTGAAACTTGATATGTTTGGCAACTTTAATTTTTAGGGTTTGATTTGGGTTTTTGAAAATTTGAGATTTTTGAGCTTAAAAAGGGATTCTTGTGTATTTAAAGTGTTTTTGGGAATGTGTTTGTAGATATGTTTGTTATGCCGACAACGCGGTCACAGTCTCAAGAATTGTCCGGATAAGAAAGAAGAGAATGTTGACAAGAAGTTATGTTATAATTGTGGCGATTTCGGGCATTCTTTGGCTTTTTGTACCCAGCCTCTCGAAGATGGTAATTTGATCGTTCGCCACTTTTTGATTAATATTATTGTACCCTTAGAGCTGAAAGTGATGAACATATATTATTATGATGCAGGGGGAACGAAATACGCAACTTGTTTCATTTGTAATCAACAAGGACATTTGAGTAAGGATTGCCCTAAAAACGCTCATGGAATTTATCCAAAGGTACATTTTAGTGTTCTTAACCCCCATTTTTTTCGGCATGTTTGCAGAAGTGAAACTATGTTTTTGGTTTTATTGATTGAGTTTAAATGTCTTGTTATTTGGATTTATGAATTATGATCTAGTTGACGCGTGTGGTCTTATGAAAGAAATGTTGTTTTGTAGGGAGGTTGTTGCAAAATATGTGAAGGTGTGAACCATTTGGCTAAAGATTGTCCAAACAAAAGCAATAGAAGTTTCGGCATGTCCAATGAGTTCGGCAAAAGACGTAAGTTTTATTCACCAACTGGTTGCTACTCTCTTTATGACATGTTGAAGTGCTCAATTTTTGAGGACAAATCGAATTTTAGCTTCAATATTGCTATAACTTTCTTTAAATTTACAAAAAGCATTTGATAATTATATTAAACTTTGTGACCTACAAGCGGAAAATGCTGTGTTAAATTCATGTCCTACTAAGACTTGTGTTAGTTTAGGAACGGTCAATTGCAGTAAAAATTAAATTTTAAAAAACCGTAGGCAAGACCTATACTTTATGACTGCCTCTGTTTGACTATACTTTAGCCTAAAAGGTAAATAAGATATGGTTAAATTTACCACATGGTCTTGTAAATAGAAACTGAAGCGGTATATATCTGTTGTTTAATTTTGAATTCTTGACAGTACGAAGTCTGAAACTTGAAATGGAATTTATTTAGCAATTGATTTATTTAGAAAGTTAAAAGTAGTAAGTTTGCTAACGATTTTTTTTCTTCTTCTGAATTTTAGCAAGTAGAATAGAAAATATGGCTAGAGGGCAGGTGACAAAGTTCACGAGCGGTGATGATCTAGAGGATGACTTTACAGCAATCGATGATGGTAAAGAGAAGACTTCTGAGCCGGATGCTGATATTGCTTCTGACAAACCGATTGTAAAACCAAAGAAGAAACAAGGAACCAAAGTGGTGAACTTTGTCGGTTAAGTTTCAATCCTCTATGTGGATGCAATTTTGAGTTTTTCGCTTTGGGTGTTTCGTGTTAAATACCAAAAAGAGTGTACAATCGATATTTAGATCCAAGAGGTAGTAAATGTCTGTTAATGTCTGCAACTTCTTGTGACATTTTCCTTCACTATGATGTTGAGAATCTTTTTGAACACTTTGGATGTATGTTTTCAAATCATAATCAGATATTTTGTTGTTTAAAGTAGCAATCTTTCGTTATGTATAACAATTTCACTGTTTTTATATTGTTTTGTTTTGAAGAGTATTATGATTTTCAACAATTAAAACATCATAATTATCGAACACACCCATAATCGATCATTGTAACTTGAAGACTTGAAGTGACAGTGATTGATACTTACTTGAAGTTACATTGATCGATTTAAACTCACGCCTACACCAAAGACGACTTTTATATCGTCTTATAAAAAATAGCATAAGATCGAAAAACACTCGTTATAATGAATGGTGAAGCATAAGAGGCTGAAAGACAATTTCTCAACCTTAATTTCCCCATAAAAATCTCAACTTTCCCCACAATTTCTTGAAAAAAGTTTGATTGTTTCCCAGATTTTAATTATCTTCTCTGCATTTCTTTCTCTTTTTGCATTTCTTATTCTTCACCTAATTACACCACCAACCATGGTATGTATCTCTTCATAATCTTGTTCTTAATTTATTATAATTTACTCGAGAATTTTATTTCATTTGCGTTGATGATGATCCATTTGTGTGTATTGGAATGTACTGCAATGTGTTTTTTGGTTTTTGTTGTTGTAATGATTTGTGGAATAGGCGAACGCGGCGTCTGGAATGGCTGTTCATGATGATTGTAAGTTAAGGTTCTCGGAGTTAAAATCAAAAAGAATCTACCGATTTGTTACTTTCAAGATTGAAGAGCAACAAGTGATCGTTGACAAGATTGGTGGACCTGATGAAACTTACGAGGATTTCACAAACTCTCTCCCTAGTAATGAATGTCGTTATGCTGTCTTTGATTTTGACTTCACCACCGATGAAAATTGTCAGAAAAGCAAGATTTTCTTCATTGCGTGGTACACACCTTTAAAACGTCATAACCAACGTAGCTTTTTTATTTTTACGTAAAGAAATAAAACAAAATAATCAAGAACGATTTCAGGTCACCAGAATCATCAAGGGTGAGAATGAAGATGGTGTATGCGAGCTCAAAGGACAGATTCAAGAGAGAACTTGATGGGATTCAAGTCGAATTGCAAGCAACCGACCCTAGTGAAATGAGCTTTGACATAATAAAAGCCCGAGCCATCTAATCAAGTGATTCTCTTCTATAAAAAAGCTTGGTTTGATGAACCTTATTTCCTTAATGCTAGTTTCCTAAGCATATTTATGAACCTTTTTCTTAATTTGTGCTTAATATTTTCTATAAGAAAAGTATTCATCACTATTGTAGCGTAACGCAAGATTAATTACTATGCCTTATATATTCTTAATCTGATTTTACTAGTATCGGTTATATTTCTTGTTTGGCTACAAAGTCTTGTTTCAACCATGTGCTAGTCTTAAGATTTGATCTGCTATGCTAAAATAACAGTTCTGAAAGACTAGTCACCTTTGATACCATTAGGACAAGGGTCCGGTAGTCGTAGGGGCAGAGCCAAAAAAATTTTATATGGGAGCAAAATTCGTGTTGAGGGCAAATTTTCTTGGATTAATTTTAAACGGGGCAAAATATCAAAGATAATATAAATATGACTATATTTACCCTCGCAAAATTGCAATGGAGACAACCCCCTACTCTACCTCTATCCTAGCTCTGCCCCTGGGTAGTCGTTGTGATGGTGTGGATATCTATATGGTTTGGTTATATCCTTTTGTTGACCTGCTATTAGGATTTCTTTGAGTGTGAAACCATAAGAATCGGGTTTTGACCGAATTATGATAAAGTACGATAAGTGAGAGAGCTCGAATAGGTTGACTGATGCGGTCAACTTTTCGATCCTTATACTCGATAAAACTATATAAAGTTTGAATAAAAAGATTATAATAAATCCGAAATGTCACAATCTTATACCAAACAAGAAGCAACAGGGAAGGCACCCCTAATTAAATAAAATCAAAAAATGACTTTTTGCATACCGTGTATGGAATTAGTCGAAGTTGGGTTATTTATATAAATTTATTTTAATTAGATTGAGCTTAAAAACTTAATCATGGCAAATCTATTGCTTGGTGAGTTATTTCTTTTATTCATTTTCGCAACTAAACTAAGCTCCGGTTGCTTAGAACACGAAAGGCGGGCTCTTCTCCAGTTCAAAAACAGTCTTATATCAGACCCTTCTAATCGACTATCATCTTGGAATGGAAACAACTGTTGCCAGTGGCTCGGTGTGGGTTGCGATAATATCACTAGACAAGTTACTAGGCTTGATCTCAGTACAAATTCTGTGCAGTTAGAGGGAAACGAGTTGAATTCGTCTTTGTCTGAATTGACTGGTTTGAGTTACCTGGACTTGAGCGGGAACTATTTTCGTAGCAGCTCGATTCCTAAGTTTATCGGGTCGATGACAGGACTCAGATATTTAAATCTTTCTTCCGCGAGCTTTTCAGGTGTCATTCCACATCAAATTGGAAATCTTTCAAGTTTGCGTGTTCTTGATCTCAGTAATCGAAATAGCATGGAGCTCGTTGTTGATGATTTCACATGGGTTTCGGGTCTTTTGTCACTCGAACATCTTGATCTGGGTGGAGTGAACGTTACTGGAGCTCGAGATTTTGATAAGGTACTGTTCTACATGATACCTTCTTTACTAGAGTTACATTTGTCGAATTGTGAGCTTTCTAATTCTCATTTCAATCGAACTCATCTTGATTCTAATATTACCCGTTCCACTATTCAAATACTTGATCTTAGTTCGAATTTGTTAGAAGGAAAATTCCCTCTCTTTCTACAAAACATTAGCTCTTTACGAGTTCTTGATCTTTCGTCCAACACTCTCAATTCTTCTATTCCTGTCATGAACAACATTGTTGAACTCTACCTTGCATCAAATAGATTTCCGAGCATTCAAGATAATGGAATGTGGAGACTCTGTCGGCTGAAACGGTTGGATCTTTCGTTCAATAATATGGGAGGGGGATTTACGGGTCCAACTAATGTATCCGAATGCAACCAATATGGTCTCGAGACACTGGTTCTAGACTACAACCACTTGAGTGGCGAAATGCCGTCATCACTAGAAAGGCTTACCGCCTTAAGAGGATTATATCTTGATTACAACGATTTAACAGGAACTATCCCGGAATCACTAGGAAATTTAACAAATTTGCAGGAATTAGTTATTTCTCTGAATCAATTAACTGGTTCAATTCCTGCGTCCTTTGGAAAACTAAGGATGTTAAGAAGGCTAGATTTATCGGAAAACCTGTTAAATGGGACCATTCCGTCTTCCTTGGGACAGCTATCGAATTTGGAGTTCTTGTATTTGAGCTTTAATTCACTCTCTTCAATTCCATTTTCGATAGGAAACCTGTCAAACCTCCAGTTTCTTGATTTACAGTCAAACTTGTTACAAGGGTCTCTTCCCGATTCCATTGGACAACTTTCTAAGCTTCGGTTTCTTGATATATCAAACAATTCTTTATCCGGTCTAGTCACTGAATCCCATTTCGCTAACACATCGATGCTAAAACACTTGGCTGCAACTTCTAATTACTTGTTGGACTTCAAGATTTCACCCGGTTGGGAACCTCCTTTCCAAATAAGAAACGTTCTACTTACATCTTGCAAAATCGAAACAGAATTTCCTCAATGGATTCGTACACAAACTAAGTTGGTCATTCTGATTCTTTCTAATACTAGCATTTATGGACCTCTTCCTGATTGGCTTCCTGAGCTCCCTGTTATCGCGATCTTGGATCTCTCCCATAACTTACTCAATGGTCCATTGGTGAACCTTCCGTCCAACGGTTCAATTCCAACAGAGCCAATGGGGACTTTATCTGAACGGTTAGCAGATTATGCTAGTGTAGCACGGTTGTTGCATCTTAAAAACAATCTATTCAACGGATCGATTCCAGAATCATTGTGTAACGCTACGGATTTAATGATTCTAGATCTTTCAAGAAATAAGCTATCTGGAGAACTGCCTGATTGCTTCGGAGATTTCCAGGAATTGTTAGTTATGATATTAAGTTCCAACCAGCTAACAGGTGTTATTCCAACCTCTCTTGGAAAGCTCGGTTCTTCCATACAATGGTTACATCTAAACAACAATAGTTTCCTTGGCGAGCTTCCAGAAACTCTGTCGAACTTAACAAGTTTAGACGTGTTGGATTTGGGCGAAAACAGATTATCTGGAAACATACCAAAATGGATTGGAGAAAAGATAAAGGATATTGCTGTTCTAAGGCTACATAAAAACAATTTCACTGGTCAAATTCCTATAGAGTTGTGTCAAAATACCGAGCTTCAAATCATGGATTTTGGAGAGAATAATTTAGCAGGAACGATCCCTCGCTGTTTTCAGAACTTGCGTGGAATGACAGGAGGTGACACGAACCTGTATTTTTTCGGCGGGTTTGAGCAGAGTTTGATTCAGGGAATGAGAGGAGTATCCCTAGAGTATACAACGATTATGAGTTACGTAGTCAACATGGACCTTTCGAGCAATAATCTAGTGGGAGAAATACCCCAAGAGTTGACTGTTCTTTCGGGATTACTTGGTCTTAACTTATCAAACAATCATCTTACAGGAAGAATTCCTGCTAGAATCGGAGACATGAATTCTTTGATGTCACTCGATCTTTCTTCTAACAATCTTTCAGGGACAATTCCACAGAGTATTTCATCATTGACGTTTCTTAGCCATTTAAACGTGTCACACAACAATTTATCAGGGCGGGTACCGACTGGAAGTCAGCTCCAAACATTTATCGATCTATCGATATACGCTGGCAATAACGAGCTTTGTGGTAGTCCGTTAGCCAAACGATGCAATGGTGATGAAGTCTTGGTGACCACAAGTAACACGAATATAGATGAAAACGATGATGAGGATGATGAGACGGTATGGATTTACGCTATAACGAGTGGTTTTGGGACAGGATTTATAGGAATTTTAGGAATTCTAGCTCTTAAGAAAAAATGGAGACTTGCTTTATTTAAATTCTGGAGGTTTACAGAGGCACGGGAATGGTAATCTGGAAACAGATTACAGCATTTGATTACGACGAAACATTTTGTAAATTTTTTATATGTGTAGCATTTCTCGTAATATTAGTAAAGCTTTGTCGATATCCTGGTTGTGTACAAACCTATAGTTTTGAATAGGCTGATCCAAACCATCTAGTTTCATAAACAGATAATAAAAGTACAAATTTCAAAACACAGAATTTTAACGCAAATGTATCTTTTTTTTTACTTCAGAAAGTTACAACAACAAACGAAAAGAACCTTATTGTACATGATTATGACCAACTTAAAGTACTTCACGAAGCTTCACTCATTGTGCTCTACCACTTCCATTCCTCTCTTCGCCAGCGGGATTACTCGACAATCCATGATCTGTTACTGCAACAAACACAAAACACAAAAGCTCTTTAGTTCAAGTAGAACGAACTAAACAGCTGCAAAGAAAACAGCTACTTACCATAAGACGTTCCAAGCGTTCCTTGTGGCGCGTCACCTTTCCCACCAAACCACGAACCCATCGCATCTCTCAACCTTTCAGTTACATTTTTATCCGCACTCACATTTCCCGAATTATGTTCATGCTCGTCTCGTCGATCAGTCCCAAGTCGCGTTCGAACCTCCACTGATTCCGTCACTATACCCACTGGTCTATCCTCTCCAGATTTCTTTTCACTCTCTACCTGGTTTCCGCGGTGAAACGCATTCGTTATCACATCCGATAACGCCTTATCTTCTTCACCAGGCCTCAATGTCTCAACCAAATATTCTTTCACCGACACACCCTTATCAGGCATCTTATCTTTCTCTGCCATCACAGTCCCCGAGTCGGTGCGGGGGCTAGTGCCAGTGCCAGTGCCAGTGCCAGACCCTGCTACAGTTCCCTGAACCTTTGAAATAACAGAGCTACCCGTTTCCACCACTTTCTCATAAACTGGTGCCAATGTCCCGGTCACCTTGTCGGTGATCATATGTGCATAATCTGTTGCGGACCCTGAGTTTTTAACAGGTTCTTGTGACCCGGCTGTTGTTGTCGGGTTTTGGGCTGAATGTCCAAGTTTTGAAGCAAGGACATGTTTAGCGGCTGCTGCTTTCTCTGCTATGGCGGAAGCTGACGACGATATTTTTCCGGTGATGGTTTCACGAGGTAGATTTTCAGGGTGGTTTGGGTCGAAGCTTTTCGGTTCATAATCCGACTTGTGTTCGTCATCTCCGATACACATTTTGTCAAGTGAATGCTGGATTTGTGAGAGGTTTGCTTCTTTACCACCTGTAGAATAATATTTCAAAGATGTAATTTAGTAAACGTAACTCGAATATAATTTAGTAAACAAACACTCAACTCTAGTGTTAAAAAAAAATACAAGTAAATAAAGCATTAATCTTCGGTCGGTTGTATCTTAACGTTTTGTATACGATTTATTTTCGACTAAATGAGGTTTATAAAATGGTTGGATGACTAACCAAGTACTCCAACCTCCCCGGAATGTAATTAATAAAAAACAGTAAAATGTTTAAGGACAAAACGGAAAGTTATTAACCGAACGTGGGACAAAACGGAAAGTTATTAAGTGACAATGATATTATTGTGAGTTGTGACAATTATAAATATTAAGATTTTTAAGGACAAAATAGAAAGTTATAAACGACACTATTGTGACGATTATAAATAGAAAGGTTATGTACCTTCATGTGTTGGATCAGTAACTTTAGTTTGGTAGTTGGAAGGATTTGGACCCAGCCTTGATGGATCTTTTGGAGCATGTGGATCCTCCACCATTCCTGTTGATTTTCCAATTATACCCCTCAATCCTCCCTGATTTACATCCTGCCCTTGACCAACATAGCTCGTTCCTGTCACAATAAGTCAAAACTGTTAAAACTCAAAAGGTCAAAAGTTGTACTTCATGCTTTAAAGATTGTACCGTATGTTGGATTGGTGACGTCAATAGGAGTGCCGACTCTTGTTGGGTTAGGGGCAAAAGGGTCTTCTTCCATTCCAGTTGGATTCCAAGTTTGTGGATTTACTTGATCATGAGCATAAGCTTGGGTGTGACCAAGACCAGATGGTGCAGACAAGTTGGTTCCATATGCACCAGCGGGAACAGGTGGTGGTGCACCATGTCTAGCCCATGGCTCGGTGTAACGATCATCGTACATCACCGATGGTCTTTCTAAGTTACCCATGCCTTGTGCCAATATTGCATCTGGACCACCCAAGCCAGCAACTCTAGCTGAATCATACACTGCATGATTAAAAATTCAAATTAATGATTTAGCTTCCCTATAGGTCCGTTGAAATAATGTTTGGATTCATTTGTAATAAAAACACAATAATCCGATAATAACTTCCAAAATTTTATTTCTTAATTTTACGAAAATAACGTACTACTACTAATTATATTATAATATGTGTTCAAAGCCGAGAGAGACCGAGTAAACAGTTGTTCTCATTGTAATTTCGTTACATTGGTAATTAAGTTGTTATTTTTGATGTTTTGCCCATAAAAAAACTTATTTTCTAATTCAAGAAAATTTGTCCTCTTACCTTCTCTCCATTCGAACTTTGCCCCCATTTAAGAATATTTCTGGCTCCTCCCTTACGTGTCTGTGTTACTCATTATAAATGTACAAAAATCTCTAAGAAAATCAGAGCGACTTACAAAAAAGTATTAAAATGTAAATTAATCAAAACCAAATATTCTCATGATAGATCCGCTTGAATTAACCAGCAATCTAATTATTTATCTATGATAAATTTATCTATGACGTAACATTCAAATTTATTTATACAAAATATTTTAATTCTAATAAACTAATATAAAACTATATATAAGACTTACTTGGTGCACCATGGACTTCAGGGTCTTCTACAGTTTCATCGGCATCGTCGTCGTCTTCATCGTCATCATAATCATGATTATGACCATGTCCATGTTTTGTGATTGTGTTCTTCAACTTCTTTGCCTTTTCTTTCACTTTCTTAATTACAGATTTCTTCTCACCATGATGGTCATCTTCATTATAATCATGACCTACAAAACATAACAAAAAAAAAACATTCAATGATCAATGTAACAACATAGTTTACTTAACTGCATAGCATAGGGTCTTTAGGCAAAAGGGGTCCATTTTTTTACGAATACGACTATACATTTGTCGAACAAATTTAAAAAGAACAAAAATAAGAATCTTTAGACTATTTGGAACCGACCGAACTAAAGATTAGTGATAGTTAATTACCGGTAACATGGCCTGCGGTCAAGATGTTGGTGTCGTCGTAATGACGGCCGTGAGTGTGTTCCAAATGTGGTTCCATTTTTTAGTAAATTTGTACGAAGATTTTTGTGTTTTGAACAAGATATTCAAGAAACATTATATATAGAATATAGATGGGGAACTGCTAAACATAACCGACCATAAGTCCAAGGTAAGTATGAAATGATGATGTGTTAGAGTAGTGACACGTGTTATAAAGTAGACACGTGGCATAAAGTATGGTGTCGACGTGGATATATATTTCCCCATTTTTACGGGTTAATTGTTCTTCGATAATCGATACCATGTTGAAATATAGGGATTAGAACGTGACGTAGGTAAAGAAATTAAAAAGAAAAAGAAAAAAAGGAAAAAGACGGTGATAAACATGAACTTCACTTGTGAATTTGTCATTATTAAAATTGACATCGACTAATTTTAATAGGAAAACTATAGTTTTAGATTTTTTCTAAACTCTTCCCAAAAAGTTAGACCTAAGCAAAAATATTTCATTAGAACATTCTTATCTCATGTGTTGTGACCGTCGTGAAAAGCAACCATGGCGTCTCCATGACTCCATGGATGGCCGGTTGGTGCCATAAACTACGTGAAGGATATGACATGTTGGTGGTGGCTATGTATGATGGCTTGTTCTTTTTTTTTTTCCTTCAACGGTTAAATGAAAAATAAAAGAAGTTTTTTTTTTTTCAGTATTATTAGAAATGTTTTTTTAATATTATATGATTTTCAGTGTTACATGATATGATTGTGTGATAGGATGCGTAAAAATTGAGAATTTCAAATTTACCTTTCAAGAAAGGGTTTTTCTAACTTGTACCCTAGGGGCACATGTTAACACCATTTTTAAATATTAAAAGTACAATCAAAAGTATCAAAAAGTACCATTTTTTTATTGATTTCATAACTTTTGATACTTTTAATTGTATTTTTAATATTTAAAAATGGTGTTAACACGTGTCCCTAGGGCACAAGTTAGAAAAACCATTCAAGAAATATGAATCTATAGTGGGTATCATGTATTTTCTTTTCTTTCTTTTACAATGTATTAACTTTTTGTATTTATTAAATATAATAAATGATAAATATATATCCATTTTATAATAAATGTCCACCATAACCTTGAAACAAACTTAATCTAAATCCTTGTTAAACAAACTTAAACACTCCATTGATAATAAATTCACAACCTTTTCTAATAGAACATATTTTCTCTAATCATTTTTAACTATCTTTCTAAGTTAAAACACCACCATCCTCTCTCCCCCACAAGGATTGGGTGCTCAATCATGAAGGTTTAAGATTCTGTGTAGATACACAAGTTCAATCACCATAATTTGCAATTTTAGGATCGCTTACATGCACATAACATAGTTGGTTTGGAAGGAGGACTATGTCATTTTGGTCAAGTTTTATAGTTTCAATGTTTTCGATGATTCTGAAACACAAAGCCGAGAGTTAGAGACTATGGATGGATGCTCGTATTGTACTATGTTTTCTAGGTTAGTTTTTTCAAACAAATAAAGGTAGGTGAAAATTTAGGAATAGTATAGAATAATGGTTTTGTTAACAAGGTTTATCACACCGGTTACAAATGAAAATAACGATTTCTTATCTAATTACTCTATGTTACTAACACAATATAGGATAAGTGAGATCGAACCCAAGAAACGCGTGTTAAATGTTTTACAATTTCGATCTTTGAAAACAATTACTTAATGTAACAAAAAGGGGGTTTTGTATTTGAAGTTTTAGTTAAACTAATGACAAGTAATAATAAATAACAAAGAAACAATAATAAAAAAAACGATTTGGTTTCAACTTCAACTTTTACAACTATGCAAATTAACCAAGAAATGATGTTTTAAACAAAATGTTTAGTTTACTTCTATTCAAGTTTGTACTAAAAGACATTAACAAACTCTAACATCTTGTTACCAAATTATTTATATCAAAACAAACTCTTTGACATAAACCTATTTTCTAATTCAAGTCTAAATAAACTCTTAGAAATGAATCGAAATTAGCATTAACGTATTGTGTAAACCTTCCAAACAACAATCACTGTTTCACAAAAGCTCGGATTTGTAATAATTGTATGATTTTAGTTAACATTGAGTGAACAACGTTTTGTTACTAGTTATCAAACTACAAAACAATTACAGATTTCATAATTTGATTATAACAATTGTGAATTAAATCTTAACACAAGTAGCTAACAAGCATGAAAATGTAATTCAAACATAAACCATTTAATAAACCAAAATCACCAAATAGGAAGCAAACAAACATCAAATTCTTCAATTAAAAAGCATAATCAAGTCTAGGTTTGAACCGAATACAAGAGGAATTAGCCATTCATAACTTGAAATAACATACATATAAACATAAATTCAATGTTTTGAATGCTTACAAACACCGAATTTAACATTGTAATGATGAAATTGTCTTCAAAATGGATTCCCCTTGTCTTCTTGATGATCCCAGATGATCCCATGTCATAAAAACTGATAGAAATGGTGGTTAAATCGTGCAAAGACTTGGCAAAACCGAAAACCCGATTTTTAAGGAGCTAGGGCGGGTTTCCTAGCCTTTGAAAAATGGCTCGTGCGAGCTAAAACCCCTTCACAAATTGGCCCGGGGGGTTGCAAACAGAACTCTCGAAAATTTCCAAAATCTCAACTCGGTCGGGTTACTTTCAACATAACTTTGGCCCGGTCGGGTTACTTTTTAGTACAAAGTGGTCCGACGGGGTCAGGTGTGCACCAACTTTTTTCCTTTGATATTTAAGTTCAACTTCTGTTATCTCCCGTTTGTTTGCCTAACTTCTAATGCTTGTAAAAACATTCAAATCTGACGAAGTGCAAGGTATTCCACTGATGAATTAGGAATCACAAATATGCAACTAAAATGCATGTTTACATACAAAAATGCAATGCTAAACGCTATTAAACGTGCTAAAAAGATGCGTGAAAATGCATCTAACAAATCTTCTCAAGCTTAAACCTTTTTGTCCTCAAGAAAGACAAAGAAATAAAGTAAATTAAGCGGATATAAATGACTTGAAAATAAACATAGACCGAACTATACATTTCTCGACTACACTAACTTAGATATAACTCGAGAAAAATTCATAGAATCACGAATATAAGCATTTCTTTTCAAACTTCACTTTTTATACAATAAACCACCGCGTAAACTTCGTTAGACCGTAAGTAATAATGATAGTCAAACATCCAATTTTACCGACTTACTTTAATATATAAAAATGCAAACTTCTAAGAATAATTTCCCGCCTAATCCCGTAGTTTTAATATGCGTTAAGTAAACTACTCCCTTTACAAGACTCGCTAGTAAACTAACGCGGTCAACCACTATAGAGGTTGACCCCTATGCTTTCGCTAACGAGGAAATCTAATCATATTCACACAATTTCTATGATGGGCATCCATATTCAATTTATAATTTATGATTTGTAATAATGTAATGAACTTGGAATCTTAAGATCTTTGATCTTTTTGCTTCTTAGAAGTAATTTGACCCGTGATCTTTGATTATTTTTGTTGTGTAAATATGAAGTCTATCCCTTCTAACCTCAAGAGGCGCAAAAACAAATATGGTCAAGTAATAAAGCGATATTTTTCTCCTAAGGGGTTAAAGATTTTTCGGGGACTATTAGAAAAATTATAATTAGGAACTTACATTATTTATATACCAAGTATCTCACTAATATTGGATGTTATCTATATAAGTATAACGAATCACAATTTTGTATCGAAGAGTGATCCAAAAAGCTTCAATCTCTATCATTTTCTATGAACTACATTCAAGTGTTATTATATTTTCTTTTTTTTCTCTTCTTTTTTCAGTTTTTTTTAACAGGTCACAATGTGTTACCTATATCAAGACAGACAATGCAACATATATACAAGACACACAATAACACAATGTACAAACTACAACTAATATGAAATGCAATTGCAACTTACTCAAATTTAAAATTAAACAACATTTTAATGTTTAGAGAGCATGTGAATTTTTAAAATAAACGAACAATGAAAAATAAGCTAGATGCAACATGATATAACAAAACGAATAAAATTAAACAACATTCTAATGTTTAGAGTATGTGAATTTTTAAAATAAACCAGCAATGAAAAATAAGCTAGATGCAACATGATATAACAAAACGAATAAGGTAAAGCAGGCGGCGCAAACGTTTACACGATTGTCACAGAAACACCGATCCACGTACACATTCATATCCCACCTACCACTCAACGCCACGTGCACACACACCCAATCTATCGGTCAACCTGTAAATATATTCGTAAATATATCCATATTTTCTTCACTGAAACAAAGCTTGAAGAAATAGAATATGGCGTTGCAAATGAACGCGGTGTATCTATCGTATGTGGTGCACGTGCTTGGTGTTACCGGTGCGGTTTTGGTTTTGATTTGGAATATTTCGTTTCGAGGCGGTTTAGCTTGGGAATCAACTAATAAGAATCTTATTTTTAATGTAAGTCCGACATGTTTTTCTTATCTATTTATGTTTTTATGTAATTCGTTAATTTGGACATATCTAATATGTTTTAGTGGTTAATTATTTAAAACTGTGAATTCTAGGGTTTCAATTACATTTTGATTGATATAATTAACTTGAAATGGTTGACTTTTACGTTTTAAGATTGTTATGTTTCTAGGATCAATTGACTGTTTCCGAACCCTTTCCCTGCCTACCCAATATGTTTACTAGGAAGGTTTAAACCCGAGACCTCTGTAAGGACATCAGGACGCCTTAGCACTAGGCCACAAGGTGATGGCTTAGTTGATGTTAAGCTGTCAGCCTTAATTTTTGGCACATTTTAGCTAAATTTTATTTGTAGCTATTTTTTATCGGTGTTTGGCAGATGGATTAATCAAAATGGACTTAACAGATTGAAAAATAGGTAATTAAGAAAAGAAAGTAGAAATTAGGCTTCAATTTTCGCCGTTTGGTTTAGGTAACTTGGTGTCATCAATTAATCATACAAGAGTAGTTGTTACATGAAAGCAGACTGTTGATGTTTTTATGAAGAATTGAAATTACTAGAGCAATTAAAACCCAATATTATGTTCTGTTGTATGATTCTTCTTTGTCAAAATCGTGTTTTTAGCTTCTCTGAATTTGGGATTTATTTTAGGTCCCAACTATGTCATTGATTTTTTTTCTTTCTATTATTTCGTTATCAGGTCCATCCCGTTTTGATGCTTATTGGTTTGGTTATTATGGGTGGTGAAGGTAACAACCTGTTATTTTCTCGTTATATAGATACATATATTATACTTGTTATATATTGAAATACTGCTCGTATGTTGTAATTTCACTTGTTATTTTTCTCTGGATTTTTTTTGATATGCAGCCATTATAAGCTATAAAGCTCTTCCTTTTAAAAAGGCCGAGAAGAAGCTGGTCCATCTTATTCTCCATGCTATTGCCCTGATACTGGGAATCATTGGAATCTACATGGCATTCAAAAATCACAACGAAAGTGGACTTGCAAACCTCTACAGTTTACATTCATGGATTGGTATCGGGGTTATTGTTCTTTATGGCATTCAGGTAATTCATCATTAGCACTATAGTTTCCATTATTATTATTGTCTATACCCGCAAATGTTTAAATGTTGTAACATGGCTAATTTGTGAAATTTCTTTGGGCAGTGGATTTACGGGTTTTTGGTATTTTTCTACCCGGGTGGAACTGATGAGATTAGAAGAGAGTCACTTCCATGGCACGCGCTTTTTGGGATGTTTATTTACACCTTGGTTGTTGCAAATTCTGCACTCGGGTTTCTTGAAAAGTTAACATTTTTGGAGAGTGGGGGAATAGCAAAGTATGGTTCCGAGGCCTTCCTTGTCAATTTCACTGCTATTACTGCCATACTATATGGCACGTTTGTGTTGCTAACAGCACTTTCTCGCGCCCCTGCTACTGAAGACAACCACAGCTATTCTGCTATATAAAATGTGTATTATGTGTGAATGTGAATTACTATTATCTATGGTTCAATATGAAGCTTCGGTATGTGTTTGAAGACTCATTTGTAGCTGTATGTATGTTATGTATTGTAAAAAACTGTACAACATTGTGAAGTATTAAGTCGCGGAGTTACCTTTAATAAAATCGGGTCATTAGGTCAATTCCCTACCCAATGAAATACTTTATTTTATGCTCTTTTGTAATTTCCTGCTACTTGAGTCATAGACTTTTGTTGATCGCTTAATGAGTTGTTTTTCATAGTACCTATCTTGGAAACTACGGGAGAGACAATCATTAGAGCCGTCCCAAATACTCTGGTTGTAAGATTAAAAGTCTTACTAATTGGAAATTCATAACGTCGGGAGCCATATTATGCTTTAATCTTCTACATAGAGGGTGCTTGAGATTGTGTATCAGTATATTATTGGCCCTTTAGAGTATATACTGTTGGTATTCCGCGATGCTGTGCGGGCCCAACCACCCCATTCTTATCACCATTAGTGGCTGCTGTTGCTGTTGATGTGAGAGTGGAAGACAATCACTGCAAGGGAATGAACATATGTGCAAGTTTTGGATGGTTCGTATGTTGGAAAGATTGCTAACAACAATAAACGATTGGATGATTCTCTGGACAGAGAGGACATAACTTCCGTGTCTACTGTTTTTGTTACTATAGATTTTCTCCTCAGGCAAACGAGTCTGGTATCCGGAATTTCTTTGGCATTGCTGGGTCAATTGAAGGTATTATTTTCTTTCTTGAAAGAAAGTAAGCTTTTATCAGATTCGTAAATCATTTCCAGGCCAATTAAGCAATTAGTAGTCTTCAAGATTAAAGTCTTGTTGGCAAGAAGACAAATGGAATTGAAAAATTATAGTCTTAAAGATAGTTGCATAAATCAAAAATAGAGAATTAAATGTAAGGTTTTAAATAGTCTCAGTCGGGTGCTTAGTATAACTTTTGTTGTTGGGCATATTAAGGAAGTTAGTGATGAAGATCTAACACCACGGCCTCTAGAGTATAGAGGGCCGGGGCTATGGAGAGGCGTGTTTTGTAAAGCAATCGTTTGTTCGTCAATTGAAAGTTTTAATATGCTTTATAAGAATAAAGTGTGGAAAGAGAAATTTCTCTTTGGCGTGGATGCATCATCGTCTATGGCTTGGGATTATTCAACGCTCCAATGGTGTGAAATTCGTAGATTCTCGTTGATTGCATGGGATAAAGATAATTTGATTAAAATCGTGAAGTCACTTGCTATGATGATGTATTAGCTTCTTCAAAATAGACTAAAGATATGTCAAATATAGAATCTTCAAAAGTTATGATGTTGTTAAAAAGTAATATAAAGTTGCTAGATGATCGAGGTATTCCGGTCAATTAGAGGATGTTTTCGGTCGTTGCTGTTGTGCTACCTGTTGAAACTGAAGGTTTATCATATACAATGATAGAATTAGAAGTGGGACATGAAACAGTCTGCAGTTGGACTTAGGCCAAGAATGTTTGAGGATGTTGATAAAATTGCATCTTCTGTAGTAAAAGAAAATGTGAGCGGGGGCGGTTTGAATGGAAGATGTGGTAAAAGATACATTGATTGTTACGGTTCAGGGATTTAGCTCCAAAAATAATGTCGGGACTAGTGGAATGAGGCAAGATAAGTAGTAATCGAGTAGATTTGAGAGATGATATCAATTTGGTTCATTTGAGTAGTCAGGAAGTTAGAGACGAGGATTTGTGATGACTCTTGTGGACGTGTCTATAAAATTGTAAAGGTACAAAATTTTATGAATATTTGAAGGAGATCACATCTTTAAGAGTTTAAGTAGAGTTTCTTCTACTTAAGTATCGTGGTTCTATGTTAAAGTTTATAATCGGCTTGGCATTTTGAAATTTTTGTGGTTGTTGTGGAGTTTATTTCAGGTTATGGCAGTGGTTGTTCTTTTGTTTTATTCGTTTTAGCGAATGGATTTTAGCGGATATTTGTTTTTTTTAGTGTCGCTCAATATGTTTGGTAGCGATTTTTTTTTAGTTTTTGTGTGTTTTTGTCCGAGTTTCGGTCTTACTTTAATTTGGTTGTTTTTGTTTTTCTTGTATCAACTTAGTTGCTGTATCTTAGTTTTTAAGGACATAATATACCATCTTTGTATGTATCCTTTTAGTTTAATTATATTTTGACCGTTTCAAAAAAGAAAGTATTTTATTTGTTCTTTATGTTACGTCTTAAACAGAGTCACATATCAATCAAAATCTACAATCAAATGGTATTGCAGTTTGCAAACGGCAAAGCGTAACAGTTTCTTCCAAATTTATCATTGTCCTATTCGGGTTTTCATTTTTTAACATTTTTCTCTCTTTAACGGTATATTTTAAACGGTTCGTCCTAAGTCATTGGTTGTAACTTATATCATTGTACAGCTTGTCATCCTATTAAATTATTTCATTCAAATTCAAAAGGTGACTTGGACAAATTACAGGCTACATAATGTGCCAACGGTGTAAAGAAAATAGAGCGCCAATGATTTTCAAAATCCCATCTGTCCAACCCATATTCCTTTGAATTTTCCACTATAGAATCTTGCTTTCATGTTTGTACCAAAAGAACCCTCATCTTTTATACTATGTTGGAATGTTACCTCTAACTCTTGTTTTTCTCAAAAGTGACACCAAACCTTTTTCTTTATTTCAATCGTTTCCAATACTATAACCACAAATATGAGGTAACTGTAGGCAGTTTATAAGATTTTGGAAAAGAAACTAATAATTCTGGCAACGTCAATTCTCATTAGTCAAATGTCGATATACGTATCACAAAATGTATAAACTAGTCTCTTGATTAATATGGAGAGATAAATCATATATATATATATATATATATATATATATATATATATATATATATATATATATATATATATATATATATATATATATATATATATATATATATATTCAATCTAGAATGAAATGCTATATTTGTTTTATTAAATAATGCATATATTTTCAAAGGTTGTTTCGAACTTGGAGGCATATAAGTAAATCAAAGATATTGACGTCTCGTTCACATGTGCTCTACTTTTAAAGGTTGTTTATGTCTTGGCGACATCTAGGTAAACCATTTACTAATATAGAGAAATAAATCACAAATGTTCTTTTAGAACAAATTCAATATAATTTTATTCATTGTTATAACCTCGAATTTAGATAAATCAAAGATATTGATGTCGTTCACATTGAAAACTAAAGAAAGTTAGTGATAAAAATGAAAAGCACTAAATAATTTAGGTGCTAATTATAAAAATAATTGCTTGCAAAAGAATCTGCATCTCTGTGATTTCTTGGAATAGCGGTTGATGAGTTGTTTGACAGTTAGTTTACCTACAATATTTTCCATAATTCATAATGTACAAAAGTATATACGTTACCAATTTCATTTTGTTCTATTAACAAAGTTATTAACTTATACATTAAGTTAAAAATATTATGTTTTTCGTCTTTCGCCGTATGTTGTAACAAGACTTAAAACAACAGCTTTCAAATGATAGTTACACAAACTTTATGTAATCATAATCAATAGTATATAACTTAGAATAAACACAAGTTATGATTAATTATGACTCTTTTTTTTTTAAAGTTGGCCAAGTCAATATATAATTATCATAAAACTAATTAAAAGAAATGTTGAGTTTTATGATTAAGAAGTTGAATGAATCAAAGCATAGACAACTCACCAACTAAACTTTGAACTAGGGTCATGATTCTCTGTATTCCATAATCTAGCTGCTTTACAGCAATTCCTTTCCCCATTTAACGAAATAATCTCACGAATATAATCACAAAATACAACACGGGTCGTGCTAATAATTTGTTTATTGATAATCGAACATAATTTATCACATGGATGTACTATGTGCTAACATTAATCGTAAATATGGAGAGATGACGGGAAAACAATTTAGTATGTCAAACGTTAATAGAGAAGAGATTGCCATTTATTAAGTTTGAAGCTTGGCAATTACACTTTCGAGTTATTTGTGTAATATAAAGGGCAGAAAACCGGAAAAAAAGAACAAGTTAAAAAGGGACGGAAAATAGTTTAAAAAAATGACATTTAACAATTATATCTTATTTTAATGTATCAACAAAGACGATATATCTAAGGTTCGATTTCTACTAGATGTTTATCCTGAACACAATTTATCGGGTCAGAAATAATCTTACCCATTTTATAAATTGTATAACACTAACATCATGAGTTAAACTAATTTGACATTTCTTTTCTATTTATAATCATTAAACTGGTTTAAAGATAAAATGAATAATGATTTATATTTATTTTTATTTATTTTATAATAAAAAGAGAAAAGAAATTTAAAGAAAATAAGTAAAAGCGGTTTGCTTTTAGAAAAACTAACGGCTCTTCTCTTTATCAAAAATATCTTTAATTTAAAAAATAAAAATTTAAGAAAAACAAAAGAATGAAGCAACAGTCTGTTAAAATGGTAGGGTAAGACAGATCAGTTCATAATATTATATATACATTCAGGCCTCTATATCTATCATACTCCTTGTTCTTTCCAAACCACACTTGAATCATTTCATCATTTGTTTTAACATTCCATATTCCGTAATACTTAAAATTTCGATAAACGAAATGGCAGTCGAAGAAGCTAAGAAGATTGATGAACAACCCGAGTGCTCACCCGAGCTTCCTGTTGTTGTTGTGAAGGAGGACGAGAAAGCTATTGTCCCCGTTGAGCCTTGTGTTCCTGATGAAAAACCCGTCGATGATACTAAAGCTCTTGTTGTCATCGAAAGTAATTTAATCTCTAATCCTTGTATATATTTTTTTTGGTTATGAACATGCTTTTCGTTTATGATGATTATGTCGTCTAACGTTTGATAATATGACAGAGCCAGTAGAAGTTTGTGATGAGAAACCTAAAGAGGGTTCTATCAACAGAGGTACAATATAATTTCTTATTTGAAAGCATTTGGATTTTAAACTGGTAATTAATTAACGAAGATTAAATTTTCGTTTGTTTAGATGAAGTTCTTGCTAAAGTAGCATCGGAGAAGAAAGAGGCGCTTATTAAAGCATGGGAAGAAAGTGAGAAATCTAAAGCTGAGAACAGAGCTCAACAGAAGCTAACATCCATTGTAGCATGGGAAAACAGTAAGAAAGCTGAACTAGAAGCTGAGTTAAAAAAGATGGAGGTAACAAATTTTAAATTCTTGGATATCTTTAACTTAACATGTATAAAAATTGTTAAAGCGGATCTAACTAGGGTTTAAAATGGTCATAAACAGGAGGATCTCGAGAAGAAGAAGGCCAAGTACATCGAAAAGATGAAGAACAAGATAGTTTTCATCCATAAAAAGGCAGAAGAAAAAAGAGCGATGACAGAAGCTAAATGCGGAGAAGAGCTTCTTAAGGCAGAAGAGATGGCAGCTAAGTGTCGGGCTACTGGCGAAACACCAAAGAAACTCCTTGGATGGTTTTAGAACTAGTCAATGAAGTTTCATTTATCTTTTGAATTTATTTATTTGTTCATGTGTGGTTTATATTCATATTGTTTTGATTGGTTTAATCTTTGATGTTTCATTTTTTCGTGTGCATATATGTATATGTATATTAGCAAGTTATAAAACAAAACAAGTTTGCAAGTCACGATATTACTTAAAAAAACTTACAATATCTGTTATTACTAGTCAGAGCGAGAGGTGAAGTTATTATACGACTCACCTTATACATATTCCAAATATTCACCATCGTTGGGAAAATCTAACAGCAAATCCAAAGTTATATCCGAGCCATTCTCCTCTTCATACGAGTTATGAGACTCTAAAACATTCGTTATCTCTTCTGCTTCTTCCTTCAATATAATTTGCTCCTTCACACCATGATCACACGATTCACTAGTAGAAGTAACAGCAAAATGAGGTCCTGCTTGCTCTGTGTCAACAAAGTCTGATTCAAATTTTATAGCTCGAAGAGTTGGGATTTCACATGCCAATTCGTCAAAATATAAATGTTTCTGAAAAGATTCTTCATCACTAGATCCCCATTCATTGAGGATGTTATTGCTGTCGGTTACGACAGTTTCTGGGCTGGGAAGCATGGGATCTACTGACAAAATGGCTTCAGGCTCGGGCTCGGCCTCAGGCTCAGGTTCAAGCTCCACTTTGGTGTTCTCCCATTCTTGTTTTATTTTCGTTGACATGGAAGGAGGGTTGGTTTTGGGGATCCGTTTTCTTAAATGAGAGTTCCAGAAATTCTTGATCTCATTGTCGGTTCTTCCCGGTAATTGTGTAGCAATGGTAGCCCACCTACACAATTCAAGTGCAACATTAATTTGTAGACATAATATTCTCATACGAGTATATGACTCTGTTTGAAAGACAGATAAAGATATAGTTCATTACTTGTTGCCATACAAGCTGTGGAGATCAAAGATAGTTTGTTCTTCTTCAAAACTAAATGCACCTCGTTTAATATCAGGTCGAAGATAATTCGCCCAACGTAACCTACAACTTTTTCCACATCTTCTAAGTCCTATAATAGCAAATTATCATGAGCTCCGAAGTTTACCAACATGAATGAACATAAAATAATTTATTTTATCAACATGAATGAACTACAATTTTTTTTCTTCCAAATTTGGGCAACGAGAGACTTAATCTAAGTAGATCTTAGCAACAAAGCCGTAATATTACACAATTTAAGTTTGTATAATTTAATTAGCAGCAAGGCCACTATATCACACATATTAAACACGCAGTACTTAATCTCAGTGGATCGAAACAACACACCCACCCAATGACACAAACTAAACACGGACACAAAACACACCGTAATCAACAAATTTAATCAAAGAAAGAACAAAACCTGCGGCTTTAGGGAACGAACGCCAAGTTCCGTGACCGTTACTAGTGATATAATCAACAAGTAATTTATCTTCTTCAGGAGTCCAAGCACCTTTTTTCACTTCACCTTTGATACAACAAGGTGCTCTTCCCATTTTCTTCCTCGATTTTTTCGCCTTATTTCTCATTAAACAACTCTTTTTACACAAAATTAAAACTAATTCAGATAATCATAAGCTTTCAATCAATTAATCACTCACTCACTGACGAGCTTGCATTTACGGTTACCAATCTCAGCCATAATCAACCTAACTGTTTCTGCAGAAATTCATTGAAATTGTAAGAAATAATGTCAGTGATTTAAAAGCTTGATTAAAGCTGATTGAATTTTAATCGAAGCGTTTTAAACACGAAAGTTAAAAGTGTTTCTAGAAATATAAAGGTTAAAGTTATACATACACAAAACTGATATATACATACAAATATGTGTATGTATAATGCAAGAAAATGGTTGAAATAGATACAGTGATATATATGTATGTTTACCGGAAAGAGTAGAGAGCACCGACGGAAATAAGTGGCGTTCCGTTTGAGAGAGAATTTGAAGAAAATGAAAACAGTTTTTTTTTTTGTTAGCAAAATTGGAAATTTATGAGGAGAAAGACTACACAGGTTTTCTCTGCCCCAAACAAACAACAAGACAAATTTTTCTGACTTTTTGCCATTATAAAATTTAATGAATATTTAATTAATATGTTTATTTGAGTATTGTTTTAATTTTAGTGTCTTTTTTATAGTTCCACAAATGTTATTTTACTAAAAAAAAGTATTAATTAATACTTTTTATAAAATATTTATTGATAATTAATATTTTATTTTTGGATCAAAAACTTTTTGTTGGATAAATATATCATTTTATTAATTAAAAAAAGGGACGAATTTCAGACGCGTATTTTTCAGTAAGCTTAAAACTACATACATTACACTTCATAAAAAAAATTACTTTTCCCATTTTAGTATTATTATTTAGTTTTGACTTTTATAGTTTTTTTCTTAAATTATAACTTTAAATATCATTTTTTTATCATATAATATTTGAATAAAATTATGCCTTAGAAAATAAATTTTAATATTTAGTTTATTCATATAAATTGCGGTAATATTATATATTATTCAAAAAACATTTAAATCAAATTTTGAAAAAAAAAAAAACTTTAAAACTTATTAACTACAATATTAGACAAAAGTAATATATCTTTATACTTTAAAACCTTTTGAATAGCGAGGTCAAAAAATAAACAATTTTTAAGATGTATCAAAATAAAAGGTCAGATAATCATATTAAAGAGATAGTATATAAATAGATTTGTTACATAGTGGGTTTCGAGTTTCGATAGTGTTACAATGGGTTTGTCTTGGTATTCTGTGCACCGTATCGTGGCCAAATTTTCAGGACGGCAATTTCTATTTTTAGGTGTCTAGTTATATTGAAGTACTATACATTTATTATTTAATATTTAAATAAATAATAAGATTTAAATAAATAATAAGATTTTAGTTCATCAATATGTTGAGTTCTAGAAGGGGTATTTTCGACTTTTTTGCACCTCTCTAGCATAGGTACGGCTAAACGTGGATCACGGCTATTGTTTTTAAATATTCGTCAACAAAAAGGCACACAAAACCCTTTGGATACTTTTTCATTGAAAACGAGTGCCATATTTCTTTTATATAACTCCTTGTGTTGTAAAAAATGTTTATAAATAAAAAGTGGTAAAATTAAAAAGACGGAAAAAAATATTGGGGGTGTTACACGTGTAAGCTTATATACAAAACTCATCAAAAAATATATCTTTTTTTTATGGTTTTTATGTTATTAAACGTTTGATTTATCTTATATTCATTAAAAGAGAAATGATCTTAAAAATGTAGGGGATCATTGTTTATTATAAAGAAATTATATTGTAAAAGACACTAATAAGGAATAAAAAGATGTAAATAGACAAAAAAAAAAAATTAGTAAATTTACTTTAATAAATATAATTAAAATTATATAGAATGAAGAATTTCTAACAAAATGACATAATTTAGATTGGTTTCACATATAAGCTTCACATATGTAAGAGCCTCATATTAATCCTTTTAAGGGGGTGTTTGTTTCGGCTTATGTAACGGGTTTACGAGCCTATGTAAATTTTGATAAGCTCATAAGCCTATTTTTTCCGGCTTATGAGCTTACCAACTTGAGCTTATGAACTTAAATAAGCCATAAGCTCAAGTTGTTAAGCTCATAAGCCGGAAAAATTGGGCTTATGAACTTATCAAAATTTATATAAACTCATAAGCCCGTTACATAAACCGAAACAAACACCCCTAAGTAAAATATGTTTAGTTAGTAAATAAACATTATTGGGTATATTATATATTAAAGAAATCAATTACTTGCTAACTTCACATTTTAGGAATATTTTTAATACAAAATAAAAAAGTGAATATATTTTACATTATCAACTTCTTTTTTACATTATCAACTTCTCTTTTATATGAACAAATGAATTAAATATGATTTGAAAAATATGTAATTATAATATTAAACGTATTTTATAATAAATTTGAATTTCATATAATACCAAAAGCATATGCTTCATTGACACATTCTAACAAAAGCCGAATAGTATGAGTTTCGCAAAAAGAAACTCGTCAAACTCATGCTTATTGATATTTTGTGAACTCTAATTAGTAATGACTATTTTATATTATTTTATCAATTATTTTTAATATATTGTCAATAATTTCTTATTAGTAATTTGAATGATTGACATCAAGGAAGGATGCTTTTATCCCTTTCAGTAAAGATATAGATATTTAAACAATTTGTCCGCCAAAAACGTGTATGTGTTAAGATTTCCAAAATCACGTGTGATGGGGAAGTTTTAGATGTGACACTATATACAAATCTCATATTTTCGTACACAAGAGTGGTGATGGGTATATGAGCAAACCTTTAGTATTTTATGACACGACACGTTTTGGTGGTTGCAGGCACTGCAGAGCTTTGAAACTCTGTAGTTAAGCGTGTTTGTGCCAGAGTAATTCCAGGATGAGTGACCCCAACGAGGACGTTGAGTCCCTAGTGGGGGTGTTTGTGACACCTTAGGCAAATCTCACATCCCCGTGCATAAGAGTGATGATGGGTATATGAGTAAACCTTTAGCCTTTCATGACACGACGCGTTTTGGTGGCTACAGGCACTGCAGAGCTTTGAAAATCTGTAGTTAAGCGTGCTTGGATCAGAGTAATTCCATGATGTGTGACCCCCTGGGAAGCTCAACCAAAAGTAAATCCGTGAGCCTTGCTGGTAGAGCGGACAATATCGTGGTCATGAAAAGACGAAGTGTTACATTCGATGGACATTTCAGACTAACATATTGATGGGTTGAAATTACTCGATATGAGTTGATCGTTAATATAATCGGGTTAGTGGATCCATGTTAACATTTGGTAGGTTGGAGTTACTCAGCTCAGACATGACCTACACGTAACATGTTTAATAAACAAATTGGTGTATTAGTTTCGGGTCAATCATACATTCATACAAATGAGTTTGAGATCGAATGAGCGGATCTATGGATAAATTATCTTTTTATAATTTAGGTAGAAAAAGTAGGATTAAAGCTTATAACGGGAAAATAAAAAGGAAAAGATGGAATGCCATAGCTGAGTTAAGAAAAAGAAGTTATTTTGATAATTATAGTAGAACTTATTTTATTTTTTTCTATTTTTATATTAATTTATTTTAAAATTAAAAATAGATTATAAATCGACTTATTTAATCATTAGGGTTTCCTATATATATGTTTGATCAATGGTAATAATAATTAAGGGGTTCTATCAAATCTATTATGGTATCAGAACGGGTTTGATCCCCGGCGTGGAATGAGCCGTCTAACTAAAAAGAAAAAGTTCTTTTTCTTTTGTTTCTCTTCTACAGCCGCCTAGAGCCGGTTAAATTAACATTTTAGTTTCTTCTAAAACCGCCTAAAGCAGGAAATTCACTTTTTATTTTCTTCTACACCCGCTTAAAGCCGGCTAAAATCATCATCAACTCAAATATGAAGTTCAAAGTTATCAAGAATCAAGAAAAAAAAAACATAAAAAAAAAAAATTCAAGCGTATGTTTATGAAGACGTATATATCAAATCTGGATCTTAAATGAGCAACAGATCTGCCAAAGCCGAATCTCAAGCTCCAACCGTCTTTGTTTGTTTTACTTTTATTTATTTATCTTTATTTTCATAGTTAGAGTTTGTTATTCAGTTCGAGTTTTCGCGATTTAGCCGCTCGAACTGCCGGAGAGTATTAGATAATAATCCCAAACCCGATATGTGGTTTGTGTCCATTAGGGTTTCCATTATTTTCCTGGACATATATGTTTGATCAATGATAATAATAACTAAGGGGTTCTATCATTCTAATATTTTCACCTTTCGACATGTATCGGTGAACGAAAATCCATCTTTTACATTCATCATAGAGGATCTTAGCTGGTTAAAGTCTGAAGGTCTTTTTTTTTTAAATTCTACCAAAGCAGTTATAATATTCAAAGGTAAACTATTCATTTGAGAGAAAAGATAAATGTCATGTATTGACTTTTTCTTAACTTGTAATGTTGAAATATATGTTTTTATCAAAAAAGATGATAAAAAAGAAATATTGTTACACATATTTCAAACTTGATTCATAATGTTTTCTTAAAAACCATGCTAATGTCATAGCAAATTATGTTAGGCAACTTATATACACAAATGACTTTTATATAACGTTATAAGGAGAAATCTCTTAAGAACTCAATTTTTTAAAAAGCAAGACTCTCTCGCAACTACTTAACCTACATCATATCATCTAAGATATAAACTCACGATCTTTAGATTGATGGAACACGACGTATTGCTAGACAAAAAGCCTCTTAACGCTAAATTTAACCAGTCATTACAAGTAATTTCTAACCGCTTACTTCAAATGATGATAGAAATGGATAAAAAACAAATGACAATAATAGTTCTTAAAATGCACATGTGATATATATGAAATGGTGGTTTAAAGTTTATACACGTCGATATCTATAAAACTAGCAGCTTTTAAGTCTTTAACATTTAATAGCAGACATAAATAATGAATTGGAGCTTTTATGGCCAAAATAAGTTGATAGGCTAGCCATCATTTTCTTTACTTTTGTGCTTCTACATTTCAACATAAACCTACGTTAAATTTTTGGATACTATACAAAATAAGAAAATAGAGGTCCGTTTTTTTTTAACCCTTGCGCCTTTGTTTCATCAATTTGAGTAAATTGTATAAAGATAACTTAGGTGGTGTACGAGAATGCATCCGTTCAACTTTTGCGTTAAACTAGTATTAGGTTTAACGGTCTAAAAAATAAGCATCAATAGTCTAACTTAAAAATATGTTTTTTTTACGTAAGAAGATTTAGAAGAAAAGAAAACCTTATCAGATACTGTTTTCATTCAAACATCAAAAAATAGTTATTAATTAAAATATATTCTATACACAGAACATCTCTAAATATACAATTCAAACACCCATTTAACTAGTGATATAGAAACCTAAGTCAATAGGTCTTAAAATCAATCTGTAAATCCAATGATGACATATTTTTAATATATAATAAAAGATGTCACATGATAAAATAAGGTTCTTTAGATAAATTAACATATTTGATCTCAGCCGTTAGATCAAATTGATGATGTCATCATAGACTATTTTAATTTTGCACCCTTTTACAATACATAATTACTTTATCTCTTTAATTCTATCTCCACTAAAATAAAAAACATAATTCTAATTTACTTATAAAATCGTTCAATTTTGAACTATTATTTACCTTATTGTTATTCTAAAATCTCTTAATACAAAAGATTATAACATGTGTATAAACGTAAAGATCTATATGTTATAAACGTAAAGGTATATACGTTATTATAACTATAAACAACATTTGTATAAACGTAAAGGTATATGTTATTGTGTAACATTGTCTTTGTATAATAGTTTAAAATCTGCATAAACATATAGTTTACGATCAAGTTTTTATTTTATCCGTGTTATCACGGAACAATAATCTAATGTTGATATATATGGTTGATATTTAGAAAGAGAAAATAAATACATAAAACTATTTATATAAAAGCTTGGTTTGTAACTATAGTTGAGAAATTAAATGCAGTATTTTATAAAATCACATCTTTCTTTAAAAATTCTTTTTTTTTTATGTTACAAGAGAACAAAAGAGCATGAATATTATATCTTATTGTTTGTTGAAAGCGATTAAAATAAAAATAAAATAAATAAAATTGATACCTATGGCGAACGTGGGTAAATCCTTTTTAAAGTCATAACCAGGCGGGATTTGTTTGTTATTACTGGAAAATAAAAGAATGTGGCTAATGTGCTTTATTTATATTCTTTTAAACTATTAAGAGAAATAATCATAACAACCCCGAAGTCAGGGATCCGAAACATATGCAGAGTATACGTTTATACATGGCTCATAGGCTGTAAAGGGCTTATTTTTTCAGATAAGTATATATATTTGTTTTAAAACTTAACAAAAAACACAAAAAATATATTGAGACAACGCTTTTATTTAAAAAAAATGTTATTTATGTATAAAAAGTTGTATATTAGGGGTTCGTTTTTAACTTTCATACGGGGCCTTTATATCCTTGAAACCGACCATGCCCGAAGCTATGCCTGCTAAATGTTTAATCAAATATCAACTAAAAACAGTAACAACCATCAAGCGTGGCTTAATACTTTCACCAATATTTAATTAATACAATTTAAATATAAACCTTCGATTATTCTACATCGAAATAATCTAAATAATGATGATATTTAGTTCATTTATTATAGACATTGTAACTGAACGATTATCCTAGATAAAAATAAATGAAAAGTTGTTGATTTCGCATAAGCATGTACTAGAACAGTTTTCTGACATTGGCCTCTAGAGATTTACAACCTTACACCTTCGACATTTTATATAATTTTGAGTTAATTACATAATTGGTCCCTGTGTTTGTTCCAATTTAACGGGTTCAGTCCCTGGGTCACAAATCGTTCGGGTCCAGTCCCTGGGGCATATGTTTGGTTACACGTTTGGTCCCTCTTCCTAACGTTCGTTTATTTTGGTCGTTAAGTGAGTCATGTGCTTCTCACGTGAGGGGTATTATAGATATTATCTATTTTACAGGGATCAGTTATGTACATTAGCAATATCATATTTTAATTTGTTATTTTTTTTTTGTAAAATCGTAAGTATCAAACGAAAACAGAGATTTCATCTCTCTCTCTCTCTCTCTCTCTCTCTCTCTCTCTCTCACACACACACACACACACACACACACACACACACTAAAACAGGACGTCATCATCATCGAGCTACACATCTCCAATACACGCCGGAATATTCTCGAAGTATCAAAGGCGGTGGTTGCGGCAGCAAGTAACGTGGTGGTTGAGGTTGAGAAAAGTCCGGCAAAGGTGCTGCTGTTTTGAGAAAAGTCCAGATTGGAACCTGGATATCCGCTTATGACAGTTGGGATTACAGAGGCTGTGAATGGATTTGCTTTTTTAACATATCTACAGGTGGAAACAGAATTAGTGAGATTTTGGGGGGAAAATGGAATCCTAGATTTGGGGGTCGTTGGGGGTAACGGTGGATTTGGGAGTTTGTTAGGGTTAGGTTTTAGGGGAGTAGGTTGTGATGGAGATGTGGTTGTTGACGGTGGTGGTTGGTCTGCTGGTGGTTGTTGGTGGTGGTGGGGTGGTTTCTTATAAAAAAAAAAAGAAAAAAAATTAACTTTTTTTTTCTTGGAAGAAAATGAATTGCTGATAAACTAAGCAAACCCAATTCCTCTTTTTACTCTTGCAGTTTAGTTTTTTTTTTTCTTCAAAAAGTGGATTCTTTTTAAAGACCCATTTTCAAAACTAGAATTAAAATATAAAAAACAAATTGAATTTTAGGAATAGGGTTTATGAGGAATTTGATCAGAAATGATGATTTTGTATCGGAGAAATTTAGATGGCTTCAAATTGACAGAAAAAAAGAAAATGTATATATGAAAAAGATGACTAGAGAGAGGAAAAAATAACAAATTAAAATATGATATTCCTAATGTACATAACTGATCCCTGTAAAATAGATAATGTCTATAATACCCCTCATGTGAGAAGCACATGACTCACTTAACGACCAAAATAAACGAACGTTAGGAAGAGGGACCAAACGTGTAACCAAACATATGCCCCAGGGACTGGACCCGAACGATTTGTGACACAGGGACTGAACCCGTTAAATTGGAACAAACACAGGGACCAATTATATAATTAACTCTATAATTTTAGATCAAAAGACATTTTTTGTGACTTGATCCATTTAACCAATTTAACTCGTTTATTCCTAAGCTAAGTTATTTTATTTTCTTATTTGACATGTTAGAAAACATAACTATATTGATTTATAAATATGTAAATGAGTTGAATATGTGTCAAGTGTTATTGTACAATGATAAATTTTGGTGTCTCATGTATGATTATAAAAGTGCATACACTTATAGATAGGAATGACAATAGATCGGATATGGATCGGGTGAAGCCGTATCCATATCCATTTATTATTTCTTCATCCATATCCAATAAAAAAATCATCATTCCATATCCATATCCATTGAATGAAGCGGGTTAATGGATATCCAATCCAAAATTTTCGTTAGAAAATGCAAACATCAAACTAATGTCGGATTATATAGTTTGTAACATATGGAAATACAATATAACAATCAATTTAAATGCATAAAAATCATTTCGCATAATTTAACATTCTTTACTACACGAATGTATTCATTTTGATGAAAACATTTATGAACATCAACGATATCTTAAACTATAAGCTATAGGAAAGTCCATTACACAAATATATGTTACAAGTTACTAATTTATAAGCTAAGATAATAGTTGTAGTTTAATATTTATTCTAATTTTTTCACATGTTTTGAATATATAAACATATATTGTTATCTCGGGTGATAATTGGGCCGTCCATGAATGAGAAAACTTTATCCATATCCGATCCACTACAAATTTAAAATATTCATATTCATTCATTATTCGTCAATTTAGTTTATCATTATCCATTATAAATGAATCAGATCGAATGGATTCCGATGAATCGGATTATGATTGTGATCCCTACTTACAAAAGTAATTTACAATCTTATTTTGTGTATTGGGCTTAAAATTTACAACATGCTTACTGGGCTTGAAATTTGATATGATGGTACAATACCAAAATATGACATTACTGGACATAATTTCCATATCCTATTGGCATACAGACAAAAGGTCTTACGTTTCCAACTAAATAATATCATGGGGCGACACTATAAAGGGTCAGAAGCGCTTAAGGAAATACTTCAGTTTGACCGTGTATAAGTGACTTAAAAGATTCATCCTTAACGGATAACATGGACATTGAAAACCACCTATATTTTTATCTTGCACGTGCAATCGTTCACATTCACATTTTTTAATGTTCGATCCAAAATTTTGTAAGTTGACGTTAGAAGATATTAAAGATACATACTATTTGTTGAAATGATAATACTACTAAAGCTTGATAACTGAAAGTGAAAGTAGAAAAAAAAATAGCTACTTTGAAATTTAAGGTAGGATTATATTTAGAAGTTATGTTAACTGAAGGACCATTACAAGGAATATTCACATAATGCGAACTATGTCGTTATTTTGGGTTGTACATATAAACAAAAAGACCTCACCAATACAATGGACTTTTTGTCATATAGGTCATGGGCCGACTACTATTTTTCAAAAAAAAAAAAATTACTCGAGAACGGGAAGTTAGCCGAAGCACGTATTGCCGAGAACTTGCCCCACACGAATTGTGAGGGTGTGGAGAAGTGTGGTCGGGAGGGGAGAAAGCATCGATAACGTGCCCCATACCTAGTGCTCTAACTTGGGTTAGCAAGTAAAACTTAAATGAAATGTAATGTCAAAAGTGGGGTTAGAAGCGTAACCTACACGAAAAAGTGAATTATTTGTTTTTCGATTATTTTTGGATAATTCTTGGAGCCTAAGGTTTGTTGAAAACGTGTATGGAGTTTCTTTTTGGCACCACAAAAAGACAAACGAATAAATTTGTTCTCTTTCCATCTCATTTCCACTCCATTTCCATTCTTTCCTATAAATCTATACTTTCTACACACAATTTGACCAAAACAAATGAAAGCGAAATATAGTCAATTTTCTTGTCAAACAAATTAAGTCCATCACTAGTTTACAGTTGTCGAAAACAGCAGAAAGAAATCGATCATGGTGAAGTTAACAATAGTTGGAAGGATAAACGATGGATTGCCCATCTCACAAGGACCCATATATGATCAAGACGACGAAGAAAACACCATCTACAAGAACCATGCAGAGTTCTTGCTACATGAAGTCTCAGCAGCCGCCTTGCCACCTTGCACCACCACCGTCCTCCTAAACGGAGACCATTGCTTCACGTAAGTCCAACCAACTGTCACAACTTGTTCTTGAGCATTAGATACAACAATTGTAACTACTATTTATTTTTCGGTGTTATGCATTTTTACATAGGTAGAATTTGAAACTCAAGTAAAAAAACTTGTTATTTCCTAAAAAATATTTGCTTATACATGTGGAGTTTTTATTGTTTTTCTAAAATGTATAAAATTGTAATATCTTGTGTGATAAAAGTTTTTTTTCTTCACGAATTTGCGTTAAGCCTGGAGAAGGTGAAATCATATTAATATAGGATAATTCTCTAACCCGAGTTGTGATGATAATTAATGTAGCTACATGGTGAGAAATGGGATTTGCTTCATCACGTTATGTGACGTTTCATATCCACGAAAGCTTGCATTTCATTACCTTCGAGATTTGCAAGAGGAGTTTCACAAGTTTGATCCACAACTTGTTACCCAGATAACCAAACCATACACATTTGTCAAATTTGGTAACTTGTCTTCTGATTTCTAGTTTTTTTGTTTAAAAATATAGTTTTTCGTTTAGTTTAATTAAGCTCTTAATTAATTTGTTTTACAATGCAGATAACATTATTTGCAATATCAGAAGACAATATACTGACACGAGAACTCAGTCAAACTTGTCCAAGCTAAATGCTAACCAAAAGCAAGAACTAGATGTTCTTACTGAACAAATGTCGACAATTGTTGAAAGGCGGAGGAGATCGGGTAAATTTAGTTCAATATGTACAAAAGTAATAAACATCTTTTGATAGTTGTGAAAATCGATTAATTGCCTGTTTTGGGACATGATTCTGTTTTTAAACATTAGATATGATGGAGAGAATGATGAAATCACATAAAAGTACTTCCCCCTTGTGGGGATCCAAGACTCTCGAGGTAAATTAATAAACTTAACGACATGTCTGGCCAGATATTTACTCCTTGTAGTGTCGAAAAAAGAGTGTCACGGAAACTATAGTTGATAATTTTGCATCTCCCAGGTTATTGCTGTGAAATGGACACCGATTACAATCATCTTCGTTCTTACATTTGTTATTCTATGGAGCAGCTTCAAAGCATGAGAATAAATATAATAATTTTTTCTATTTTTACCTACTGTTTTCTTTGTACATATGTGTTTAAACACATACAAGATATTTATTCTTTAATTTTTATGTAACAAGGATCAAACTTTATTTATCTAAATAAACTATTTTCACACTTCTAAACGAATTACGCCTTACATATACATGAACTCATCTATGTTGAAATCTCCATCGTTGAATTTAAAAATGTGATCTATTTTCATATGGGTGTGGAACATATCGGCATCTGAACCACTGTTTAGACAGTTTCGAATCTCACTACTCTCTGCTGGTCCATTTTTTTTTTTTTTGAAACAGCAAATATATATTATAAAACCTCAAAACATAGAATACAAAGAACAAGTGAAGAAAGGCCCCAAGTAGGGGAGCAACCAACACAGATCACCAACTAATCACAAAAAGGCTGATCGCCTGCCTTGCTAAATTCGTCGTGCTGAAACTCATCTAGGCTAATCGGCCAGACAGCAAATATAAGTTTTGGTAAGCTGCTGATACGGGAAACTGGTGGGACCAACTGATCCATGTCAGCAGACGAGTTGTTGGTGAAGTTGGATGTAATTAGGCACGATGAAGACGGTTCTGTACTTGCTGAATCTTGATGGTGATCCACTTTAACTAATCTCTTCTTGAGGTGAGAATGCAAATAATTCTTTATCTCGTTATCTGTTCTTCCAGGCAAATGTTGCGATATCTGAGACCACCTAATTAATGAAAGTTAAATAGAAAAAAAAGCAATATAATGTTATTGTAATTCATGTCAACTTAAGTAATGATGAAGGAAAATATTAAAAGAAGGTTGTGAATTAATTACTTGTTGCCTAACAATCCATGAAGGGTCAAAATGGTTTCTTCTTCTTGTAACGAAAAAGCCCCTCGCTTTAATCCTGGCCTGAGATAATTAATCCATCTTAATCTGCAACTCTTTCCGTTCCTTTGCAAACCTAGAGGAAGTCAATGTGGATTGTTACAACATGGTAAATTACTAGTGAGATCCTTTTTCGTTTTACTCATTATTAGTTTCATATATATATAAACAAACTTACCTGCATTAATCGGGACAGAAGTCCAGCAGCTATGACCGTAGTTCATAACATAATATGTCAGCTTTTTGTCCTTGTCGGGTGACCATAGCCCTATCTTGTGCTTCACCATTGGCCTTTCTACTTTCGCACCTCATTTTCAGAACTAGGAATGTCATGTTATGATCATGATTTATGCTCAAAAACTCAACCAGTATTCAATATTTTCAATCTAGTTAGTAAAAAATTTATCTAAAATGTTACTTATAAAGTTAAACAATAGAGGACGGCACCCAGGGACGGAGCCGGTGTATATAGAGTGAGGCCAGACAAACCAACTGAACTATTATTATTTTTTTAGGAGAGAATGTCACAAATCGTCCTTGTGGTTAGGCTGTTTTTCACGTATCGTCCTTTCGAAGAAAAGTTAGCACAAATTATCCTTTTGTTTTTTAAATTTATCGTCTGTGATCCTTCCGTCCAAATCCGTTTAAATTAAACCGTTAAGTGGCCCCATGTGCCTGGCACATGAGGGTAAATGAGTAATTTGGCACCTTCTTCTTCATTTCCCCCAATTTCTCCTTGAACCATAAACCCTAATTTCAATTACAGGCAAAAATGGAGTTCCAACCCCTAAATTGATTGATTATCGATGCAGCCAAACACAATATCAAATAAAGAAGGTGCCAAATTTCTTTTTTTCAATTTCAATTTCTCTTCCCCTTGCCATCACCAGACGCAACAATCCTCATCCCATCAGCCGACCATTGCAAATCATCAATCCGACCGGACAACACGCGAAACTCATTCTTCAAAACAAACCCATTATGTGTCCCCCAGATCCTAACCGTCCCGGACACGTCAGCAGACGCGATCCATTCCCCATTCGGAGAAAACCGTGCCACAGTCGTCTGATACGCGTGTTCTGCATATACCTCTACATGTAACGGCTTATCTATATACCGGATTATTACCGATCTCCCGTTGCAGTAAAGAAACGCGTTGGTTTTCGGGTCGCCGGAGATTAGGATTCCACGGCCGCGTTCTGTTGATGGGATGCAGGCGTATGTTTCTACAAGTTTCGCCATTTTTGTTTTTGGGGAAAAATTGAAGCTTTTTTTCTGGGGATTTTTTTGATTTGATTGAAAAAAAATGGAAATTTGTGGGATTGAAAGTGAGTGATTGAAGAATGCGAAAAGAACGTGGGGTGTATGAATAAAGAAAGTAATGATTTACGAAAAACAAGAATGTAATTGATGGTTAAAGGAGAAATTGGGGAAAATGAAGAAGAAGGTGCCAAATTACTTATTTACCCTCATGTGCCAGGCACATGGGGCCACTTAACGGTTTAATTTAAACGGATTTGGACGGAAGGATCACAGACGATAAATTTAAAAAACAAAAGGATAATTTGTGCTAACTTTTCTTCGAAAGGACGATACGTGAAAAACAGCCTAACCACAAGGACGATTTGTGACATTCTCTCTTTTTTTAGTTTTAGTAGAACTTTACTATCATCTTAATGCAATTGTAGTAAAATTTTGATTATGAACTCACCGATTTTATACACAAACATTACTTATTTTAATTTACGACCCCGATAAGCAAATTTTATGACTCGGTCCCTGATGGCACCCACGGTTTATTCCTACGGGTATCACGAGTTTGCCGGCTAGTGGCATATCCGTCACCCGCCGATTTCCCACCGACATAACCGCAAAACTTATGGGTTTAACCGTTGGCGGGTCACGGGTTTTTCGAAGGTAAGAAGACCGGACTAAGGTAGGACCGGACCTGGACCCATTTGGGCCCGACTCTTGTACACGAACTAACCCATTTAAAAACGTCAACATCCTATAGTCCGTTACATGTGACAAGTGAAGAATACCATTTTCAATATCTTAAGGATATAAAAAAAGGGCAGACTAAAGCATCAATTTCAAGTTGGAATGTCAATGGCTGTATATTAATTCATATGATATGATTATGTCATGTGTATACCAAATTCATAATTTAGAATTAATGTTTTCCTGTCTGGAATCCGTTATGGTAATTAATTAAAAAAATAAACAGTTGAAAAGTTAGTATATAGTTATTCCTGGCATGAAGTCTGACATCAGTATTAGTTAGACGTAAACGTATGCATCCAAACTAATTAAGGAATGTATTAATGTTTGCGCAATAAGACCCCAAAATGGCGAAATGGACTGAGACATGATCGAGACGCACACACGTTGCCGAGTACAAATTCTAATGAGTCTCCCATGCTCCCAGTGTAAATAAATGTCTTCTATCTGTTCTATAACATTTTAGACGACACTCGTTGTTTATGCTCACCAATTCTGCCATTATGAAAAATGAACCTATACTTTTTATTATCGTTCCACAATACATATGTTTCAGTTACAAGCTTGATACCCATCGACATATAGTGTTGATACAAAGTTAAAATTGAGCTAAGTCCTCACAGCTATAGAATGTTACGTTGCCATCGTTGAAGTTTGGATACATATCATCTTCAGATATAAAATCATAGAAATCACTTTCTACAGATTCTGTAAAACCATAGCTTGATCCTTCTTTGACGTCACCACTGAATGATCCGTCACCATTCATAACTGATTTTTGAGAGTCAGAAGTGTAATGACATGCATCCATTGAAACTAATGACTGACCTGAAAAGTCAAACTTGTGAAATTGATCGAGTGATAACCAATCAGCAAATAAAATCTTGGGTAAATTTGTGCAACCGTCTGTTACTGAAGATTCAAGACTTGAATCTGTTCTTGTGTAGTTCAAAGGAGGTGATGTTCGTTTATTCTGTATATTTTCCACGTTCTCTACTTTCTTTTTCAGATAGGAATGCCAGTGGTTCTTGATCTCGTTATCTGTCCTTCCAGGCAAATGTTGCGACATTTGAGACCACCTGAGTTAGTCGATCAAATGTATCGAAATCAATATATTTGTACCTATTTATGAGATTAAATGAACAAAAACTTTAGGTATAATGAATGCTTACTTATTGCCAAGCATGTCATGAAGAGTCAAGATGATCTTCTCCTCGTGTAAGGTAAACGTTCCTCGCTTTAAACCTGGTCTTAAATAATTAATCCATCTTAATCTGCAACTCTTTCCGTTTCTTTGCAAACCTTAAAAGTCAAAAAGAACACAAAACAATTTTTCAAAGGATGAAAACATATGGAAATAGTGAATTAGTGATCCTGTAGCATTGATGTTTAACTTACCGGCATTAACGGGGACAGAACTCCAACAGCCAAGACCATGGCTTATAATGTAACCTCTAAGCTTTTGATCTTCATCGGGTGACCATAATCCCTTCTTTTGCTTTAGCTTCGGGTTTTCTGTTGACTTACACTTCATTGTGAAATGTATCTCTGATATAAGAAACCTATGACTTTATGCGTTAATATAGAGGGAAGATTCCTAACTACCAGTTAATGCTATTAAATTATGAAGTTGGCAGAGCTCTGTTCACATTTTTTTTAGTATGTAATAATAAGTCTGAAAATTAACTTATCTAGACGACAAGTAATTAATGTACAATTCATGTTCCTTTCTGCGACTTTTAACAGTTGACGTAAGTTGTAACGCGTTTGACAAAATCTTGATGAAATAGTTCGTCTTCCTAATGATGAAAAGGTGTATTACCTCACCAGCTGAGGTGACACTGAGGGGTAACTTTGTTACACGAGAAACAGGTAAGAAGTTGCCGCGTTTTTTAATTAATCAAATTGAGATTAAAGAAAAGGTCATTGGTCAACTAATGACATAAATTAATAAGATGGTTAAATCGATAACCATCATCATCATCATCTTTTTTTTCTTCTGTAACAGGTAGCAGCCTGTCCTATTGTAAACGGAAAGTGCATTATTTTGACCTGTTCTTAATTTCGTTTAATTATGTCTAGTGTTACTACACAAAAAAGCACGAGTAGAAATTATACATAAGACTAAAGAGAAAAAATTTATAACTTAATGTCAACTAAGCACCTATTACTAACCCATCCATCATTTACTTCGCTAATTGGTTGACTAATGAAAGGGACAAGCTCATGGTTTTTAGAGTTTTTAATCAACTATACTAATCACGCGAATGCAATTGACTTCATATATATTACGTGTTCTCACTCTGTGGTGCTGGATACTTAAGAACCAAGATTCCTGTTTACGTATTGTTCCCAAGCTCGTAAATTTTCACAATCTGCCAATTGTTGTGTTTCTACGTGTTATTACAATATTAACTTTATCTACAATAATCATACACGCAAATATACAGCGAGAACAGAATGATGTATAATAATAATGCTAGAAGAATCAAGCATAGAAGAACGGCAAATTCTGTTTTACAAAATGTCCCATGTATATGGGGCCATGCATAATGTCAATAGGGCACAACAATCGTCTGATGAATTACCTGAAACTTCAACAATCTTTAAGATAATACCAATCCACTTTGAGAATCTAAAGTAGCAAGACGTTAACGGTCTAATAGGATACCGTGTTAAACTAGTAGAGAAAAGACGACCGTCTAGTAAATTACTTCTTAACTCTTACAGAGAGTACATACATTAAGTGATTTTTAAACTACTGTTATACTAATGGATGAACCTTAAGAGACGCCCGATTTGATCATAGACCATCATTCTAGCAATTCATCAGATTCTTAGGTATGGGTCATGTTGAACTGAAATCTAGACAGCTGCTGCGGAATGGTGGATATCACAGGTCCATATCTCTGCATCAAGTTGAGAAAAACGTCAAATCTGCTCAATAGAATAGGTAATTTTATTCGACCAGATGAAAAAATATATGAAAAATACCCACCTGAACATTGTCATAAAGCTCAAACAATGGAACAGCAAGAAGTTTAAGGTTTTTTGGCACTGCAAAGTATTCTCGTTCCGACAAGTGAACAACGTACAGTTTCTTACACTCCTGCATGATCAATAAAACGACAAAGATCTGGATTAGCACATGGAGTAAAATATAAAAGAGGGTAATGATCAAGATGCATTTAAGCTATTGAGAGTTTTTATCACCTTTGGTTTGGTTATATGTGGAGGACAGTACGGGTACATAATTGTCTCAAAATTAGGCCTCCACCAGACACCGACACACTCTCCAATCTGCAATTGCATATAGGAAAACTAATCCATGAAAAAAGTCGCAAAATCTTTAGATTGCAAAATAACAATACAACACGTAAGATATACCTGCCAATCGGGCTGAAGTCCAGGAGAACCAGCTGCAAGTTTGCTAGACAGTTTCCTTTTCAAGCCATCAACTTCTGCAGAATTAAAAAAGAGGTAGCACATGATTACATTAGCAAAACATAAAACAGTATCAAAAAACAACGAAAAAAGTATAGAGTTAATACCATTTTCTCCTGGCTTCAAACGACCACCAGGAAGTTTGCAGAAAGTGTTACCAATTTGCAAAAGCAGAATATGAGGATGATTATGCTCTTGTACCTGTTAAATTAAACCATTTATATAACTTCTAAAAACTTTAAATATGAGTTTTAGCTGCCCTTTCGCTGAACTAATAAATATAGGTAAGTCGTCAATCACCAATCACCAATCACCAATATCCTCATCATACATATACATTAAAGCAAGCACCCTCGTACTATATTAATAGTATAAAAAATCAAGATACATATATGTTTTTTATGTACACAGACAAATTTGCAGCACCAAACAAGCTAAGGGCTTGCAAATCCAAATAATCGACAACATATCGTAAATCTATACATGGTTGTAGACAAAAAAAAAAAAAAACAAGCTACGAAAAACATTAGGCGTAGATTTTATATTAGAAATAAAAGAAAGAAAGAAAGAAAACCAGCAAAATTCCCTCAACGCTAGTCCTTATTCCTTCCTTCATATAGCTGTAACAAAAAACACAAATAATATATCAAATAAAATAAATATATTTCAAATAAAGCAAGAGAAAATCACGATCTTAAAATTTCGAAAATAATCACCAAATTGGACACAATTTTTTACCCATGGCGCTAGAACAGAATTTTTTGAAATGAGTGGTGTATATTAAGCCGCATCTTCACGCGAGAACAAGATTGATATGTCGCGAGAAAGGGTTTTAATAGGCGCGAAGACGTTGCATAATATACACCACTCATTTTCAAAAACCTAGGGTTTTAAAAAGGTATGTGAAGTTAAGTAGAGAAATGAAGGAATGAAAAAATAGAAGAAATGATTACTTGAGTTTCATACGAGAAAGGCGGTCAGCGACAGAAGAGTCTTTTTCCAATTTAGGTTCCTTTGTTCCGAATGTGTAGCTGCTCAGTGGATATAAGCTCACCACCATTTTTTCAACCTCACTTTGCAGATGAACACCAAATTTTCAAACACTGGACGCTCAAAAAAAGACAAAACAATTTACATCTTTGGTTGGGCTTTACTACAAGATAATATGTTGGGCCTATTAGTTGCCCATATCAGTTGCTTATATGGTTTTCCACGAGGCAGGTTTCGTCTCTAACTAAGATTTTGAAACTAGTATATTTATAGTTTTCGACTTAATGATTCAAGTTACATATCGTTTTGGATCGAGATTCATGCAAATCCTATGCATATAAATATCCTACGCAAGATCGACACGTTTTTAATAAACATAATTGTAAAACTGTACAAGTCTCGAGGGTCGATCATGATAATATAGAGGACTCGTGCAAAATTTAAAATGAGTCAATGATAAAATACATTTTTAACATAGAGAACACTTTTTTCATTAAATCCTGGCATAAATATATTTTTTGTGTGTTTTTATTAAGGTGTTAGACAAATATATAAACGTATTCAAGAAAAATATGTTCTTTTCGGCCTAGGGGCCATATTGAAGGCAATTAGGTGATGGAAGGATCTTGAATCCCGTACAATGGTAAATTACAATTTCCCAAAGCTACAAGAAATTTTCCGAACTCAGAATCATGGAATATTTTTGCGAAGAATTAACATATACACTTGCATGTTACATCCCAAATCTCAAAGTTTTAAGTCTTCGTTGCTCGCTTATCCACAAGAGCGCCTTGAAACACATCTTATACGGGTTAAAGAAGCTAAAGGAGCTTAATATATCTCATTGTCTCATTGAACAATCATATCGACGACGACCATCATATATTACTAGAAAACTTCTTGATCGTTTAACCTTGATAAAGGGTTTGTGGGTGCTTGACTTATTGTCATGCAAGGATGATTTTTGCCGTATGTGTCAGAAAAAGAAGGCCGACAAAGGGCGTTTGAGGTGGGATATATACGAAGAAGGATTGTGGAAGGATGATGAGGTGAAGTAACTTGCATTTTGAGATTTTCGATCAAGAATTTAAACATGTTTGGAAGAGTTTTGGGAGAATAATACTTCCTCCAGTCATATAATAAGTGTCAACTTTCAGTTTTTAAATTTATTTTCTTTTAACTTTGACTTTAAATATTTTTATTTGTGTTATATAATAGATGATTAAAATTATACTAATAAAAAATACATTTAAAACCATTTATTTATTTATTATACATCAAAATATTATATAATACACAAAAATATAATTAAAGTTAAAATTACGAAAAAAAAAACTATTAACGTTTAATTGTATACATTTAATATGAAACAAAGAAAGTAATACCGAAGAGTATATGTGGTAGTTTGGGTCATCACCCATAGTTATTACCATGCTTTGATTCTATTTATTTGGAATTTATAATTCTTTATCGTATGCAAACGAATACTTGTCAAAAACGGACCACTACTCCGTGCTACCCCTCTTTGACCAAAATTTAATTATTAAGTGTATTATAATTTAACTTATTCAAAGTGTTCATATAAATTAAAGTTCTTTAATCTTAGTCAACCTTAGGGTTCTATAATTCGAATAACTAATTTATTGTTGTATTTTGAATAAATGTTGCATTTTAAAAATGTTAAATTATTTTCGTGTGTGTGTGTCACAAAAAGGTAGATTAAAATAAAAGAATATTAAAAGCATTTTCTTTTACTTATGTTGTTACTTGCCATCTTATTATGATTTTCAAAAAATATAACAAGCTTAAAAATTGTAAAATAAACATAAAAATATATTTTATATAATACAAGTAAAAACAATAAGAACCCTTAGGTTAGAAAAAAATATGGTTAATCTATTATTTTACTTGTTTGAGTTTAGAGAACGTTTTTAAATTTATAGGTTTAATCATTAAATAGTTAACCGTTACTATTTTCTTATATAAATTTTAAGAAAAAAATGTATCTAAAACTTATATGACAATATAATTTATGTGTAGTTATAATTTATTATATATCTCAACAAAATATATGTTTTAACAAAAAAATGAACACATCCGGTATTGTCATATAAGATTAAAGTAGAGACTTTTTAAAAAAAATATAATAAGAAAAGTAAATAGACTCTATAATGACCTAAAATATAGATCGAAATATGTTATAAAAAACTAAGTAAAAGATTTACATATTCCATTCCAAAAAAAAAATGTTCATCTTTCTATTACATTTTTATCCCAAAATTATTATATATTTAACTATAAATAGTTAAAATATAATTTTTTTTTCTTTATCCTTAAATATTTTAAATTTTTAAAAATAACTTGATATTTTTTAATAAAAAGAAAGATAAACAATTTAATGAAATATACTACTTAAAATGTATGTATCTTATTTCAAGATATTTTCTTTTTTCACAAAAAGATAAGATCATTTAAAAGTTTGATAACAATTTTAGAGCGTTTGCAGTCATGGCGTTATGAGCACCTATGGCGGCGTCATCGCTCGCCGGACGCGTCATATTTAATTTTATAAATGTAACATATTTTATAAAAAAATAAAAAATAAAGAAATGATAGGTTCTATAATCTTGAGTTATGACTGGAAAGAAAATTTTAATATTATGTTATATACTGAGTTATATTGATGTGATCATAACATCAAGTAAAACGGTGTTATGACTACAAACACTATAAACATAAACATAGTTATTATAAAATAAAAATGAAACAAAAAATAAAAATAAGGTAGATAATAATATATGAGTACTAAAAGATGGAATCTTAGGGGGTGTTTGTGTAAGCTTATATAACCGGCTTATGAGCTTATGTAATTTTTCATAAGCTCATAAGCCCAATTTTTCCGGCTTATGAGCTTATCAAGTTGAATTTATGACTTTAAATAAGCCATAAGCTCAGTTTCATAAGCTCATAAGCCAGAAAAAATGAGCTTATGAGCTTATGAAAAATTACATAAGCTCATAAGCCCGTTTAATAAGCCGAAACAAACACCCCTTAATTAATAAAATGAATATTTTTGTCGATATAATTGAGGCCAAAACAATCTATTTTTTAACCAACAAATTTCTTTCTTTCACCTAATCTCTCTCTCTATACCATGGCTGTGGAAATATTAGACACTTTGAAAGAAGCTATAACGGCATATACCGGACTATCTCCGGTGACTTTCTTCACAGTCATCGCTTTAGGTCTGGCCGTATACTATGCAGTTTCCGGTATGTTTGGCGGCTCCGATCATCATGTACAGCCCAGGTCAAGTTCGTTTGAAGAAATGGAACCGTTACCACCGCCGGTTCAGCTCGGAGAAGTCACCGGAGAAGAGTTGAAGGAGTATGATGGTAAAGATCCTAAGAAACCTCTTCTTATGGCTATCAAAGGTCAGATCTATGATGTCTCACAAAGCAGGTATTATTTATTACTCCCTCCGTTGTCTGCAAACAAAAAATATCAAAATTGAAAATTGATTTATTGTAATTAAAATAATTTAAAATAATAAGCTACGGAAATTCAACTTTTAATTACATGATTTATTGTTTATTTTAAATTTTGTTTGTTAGAAATTGAATTTATGTAGTTGGTGGGGTGTTTGTTTTAACCTTTTTTTTTTGGCTCGGAATCCACAAAATAAGTCAAAAACAAATGGGCTTGTGAAAGATAAGACGAAACAAATAAGCTCGTAAGCCCGGAAAATAAGCTAAAACAAACACACCAATTATTGTTGTATTAGTTGTAAGTAATCTGTTTACACTGGAATTGGGGAAATTTAGGGGCTTTTTATAAATATCATTAGTTGATTTTGTAGCAAAAGGTCCAATCTCTATGAGCGGTTTGGCCCCATAGTCAGATAAAGGTAAATCAGGTAACAAAACAATATAAAGTTGATTTGAAGGTTTTTCAGAATTGGTTGTTTAATCTGTTTATTTGTGAATTTTAAGCGGTTTGAAGTTGTTTATGGCAAATTGTTTTTTTTTTTTGTTTTGAATGGGAAGGAATTATAACTGATTTGATTGTTGTTTTTCAGGATGTTTTATGGACCAGGTGGACCGTATGCTTTATTTGCGGGAAAAGATGCAAGCAGAGCTCTTGCAAAAATGTCATTTGAGGAGAAAGACTTGACCGGTGATATCTCTGGTCTTGGTATGTTTGAACTTGATGCTTTACGAGATTGGGAATATAAGTTCATGAGTAAGTATGCTAAGGTTGGAACCATCAAAACCCCCGAAACTGCACCTGAGTCATCAACGGCTGATCAACCTGCTGAGTCCAGTGCAGCGCAACCCGCCGAGACCACTACTGATGAGCCTGCCGAGTCCACTGCAACTCAACCTGCTGAGGCCACCCCGGCCCAACATGCCGATCATGTAGTTGCAGCTGATCATTCATCAGAAAATGCAGTCACCGTAACAAAAGAAGAAAGCTTAACTACAAGTGAAGCCAATAAAGAAGAATGAGTTTGTATTTATGTGGCAATTGTTTCTTATTGTTTATCATCTTTGTTTAAGTAATAGGTATACCATATTATGAGGAATAATTGCCATAATTTGAGACTTTAATCAAATATCATTTCAACTTTTATATTCCAAAAAAGTTCAATTATAACTTTGGAATTTTGTTTATCATTTCAATTTTAGTAAGGTGTAATTTCAATGCAATTTCACATCACTAATGACTATGATTCTATGACCAATTTTGAAAAATAAGAAAATGTAAATCATTATTCCCACAAACCACCTCTAATTTGGATTAAAAACTTGTCTCTTAAATACTCTTCTTATCGAAACAAACTAATTACTTAAAAATTACAGGAAAATTTAATAAAAAATGTGTAAGCGGGTCAATCCAACCCGACCATACCATTTTTAACCGGTACCTAAAAGTACACCTTGTGATCCATATCCATTTTCATCTATTATTTGACTCTTGCAGATGTACTCCACGCTTATAGCAATCCTCGCATTGATAGTAAAATTCAGAGCTGTAAAAGATGATATTAAATAAACGAATAAAGGCCTGCACACGACCTGACCTCCATGTTTTATGAAAGAATTTGAACAAGCCTGCAGCTCTAAAGTTTTTAACTAAATGTCAACTCTGAAATCAAGTCATACATATATATAATGTAGAAAGTCAGATCTTATAGCGACATGTCTCACGGTGTTATATTTCTTTTCCTTAGCTTTCTGACTTTTCTTCGTCTATGTTTTGGCTTGAAGTCTTCATTTGTTCGATTTCCTAAGCATTTCACAACGGCAACCAAGTAAAAACCAAACCAAACCAAATTCAATTTTGCTAGAATAAACCAAATTCAAAATCATATCTTTTTGAGTTGTATTCCATGTTAAGTTTAGCCCTTAAGTCTTACAATTTGGATAATATTTGTTCATTTGCCGTCTAATTTTCGCTGACAGAATGTTTATATTATTCCTTTAATTCTATTTAATTTTCCGCTAATATTTTTAATGAATTCTGTTTGACTCGGGATGTTAACAAGTGGCATTTGCCTATAAATAGAAAATCTAAACTACCTCAAACAGCATCCCATTGTCTTAGATCTTTAACACTCTTTATTTTCTATCTCCTTCTCGAAAATGAAGATTCAAATTTATGCCTTTCTCGTGCTTACTATCCTGCTTGTGGCATCAGTCCAGAAGTCAAGTTGCAGGAACATTGTTGATCATTCAGTTGATGAAGAAAGAGTACGAGCCAATTTTATTTCAACATTTAAGCGTTATTTTAATGTCATCCCAAAGCTCACGAACGGAGAAAATCAGCCAACTTACACAGTGTCACGTCGGGCCGTCCCTTCTGGACCAAACCCACTTCACAACTAATGCCCCATGAGGACCAAACCGGCTTCACAACTAACATATGATTCATATAAATAGTTTTGGAGCAAAAATTCATTATTTATTTTCATTTTTACATATATACAAATCTTCTCATTGCTATACGGTTACAAAATTTGTGTTTACAAGTGTTTTGTTCTTTCTATAACTGTGTTTACAAGAAAAACATGTTTAAACATTGTTTTCTTATATCGGGATATGTACAGTGGTTCGATCAGAGTCATCAGACCGGTTTATATTGCATGCTTTTCATGTTGCATATTGCACATATCAACGGGTTCTTCAATTTTATTTTTTCCTCATAGGCGAAAGAAGTAAGGTGGTAATACTATATTTATCCGCTTACATGAAAAATACATCTAGTCATTCATTTTGAACTAATACAGTTCCAATTATGTATACAAAAAAAACTGTTATTAACAATATTTGGTTCAAGCAGCATAGTGATCGAGTTTCCTCGAAAATCAGTTATTAATAAATTTATTGTTGGGGTTGTATGGATCTTAATACGTCAACGTTATACCAATAACCTAGCGGAAATAGACTATTGATTATCTAGCGAATATGTAACCGTCGGAAACGAGATCAAACCAACGATTGTTGATACGATCGGACCTAAGGAAGACTATTCGGATGATTGTTTATACGTTATAAACCATTTGGAATACTAGAAAACACAGCAGCAGCAATTCGGCACACACACGAAACCCTGGAAAAACCTTTTGTTTACTTAGCTGATTCGTGCGAATGTAATCTTCATGCGCACGGATATCATCCTTATCCGTGCGAATGAGTCTGAATATTATTAAACATCACAAAACACATATTTGATTAATTCATAACAACGTAAACGTTCAAGCATATAATTAATCAAACATTCAATATCAATATTCAATCAAACAATACAAATACTGATATAAACGTTAATTACATACGAATCTAGTAACTACATAAATGCACCTACATTTATCTCAAAAACTTTGGACCTGATTATCTATGTTTACCTATGATATGTGCGTATCAGTAGTATGTTATATGGATACGTAGCCCTTAACAAGGACATCGTAACGGTATATTATGTGTTCAAAGCTGACTTAATATGAATGAGATATATATCGAACTTCAGAAGGAGTTGCTTGATGTTGGAAATAAGGAACAAAATGGGTTTGGTTTAGGGTTTAGGGATGTCAAACTCCGGCCAAACGCCCAATTACTTACAAATTTTAAGAAAATGAACAAAAGGTGTAAGCGGGTCAATCCAACCCGATGAGACCTGTTTTAACCGTACCTTTTAATCTTGATCCTTTTTCATCTATTACTAGACTCTAGTACATATACTTCATGTCCAATGGTAATATTAAGAGATGCAATAGTTGATAAAGAATCAATAACATGAGTGAGTTACATTTTTCGTTCTATTGGTCATTGTAATAATACAAATGCAATCTTTATAGAGAACTTTTGAATTCACTTTCGTCCATTATCGATGTGAAATGATAAAAATGCCCTTTATGGTTATAATGAAAAGGAACTCATATATTTCTAACAAAGATGGTGAGTGCACTTTCAAAATGTTGACGACTACGCATATCTTTAAGAAAAACTATATATATGAATGAAACCCGTTCATGACGACAAGTATGCAACTAGAAAGTTTTTAATGGCAAATGATTTAATCTCCGTACATGTGTCTATGATAATATATACCATCCTTACAAGTCAACTTCATACGACATTTTTTTTTACTATATGTCAACTTTAAAACTAAGTCATATACATATATAATGTACAAAGTCAATCTTATGATAATCATTCACCTTTTCTATTTTCTACGTTAAAGATTTTTCTATATATCACATTATAAGTTTCGATGATTGTATAGCAACAGTTTTCGTGCTGTTATGTTAGCTTTCCGACTTTTCTTCGTCTATGTTTTGGTTAGAGGTGTTCATCAGTTTATTTCCTCAAGTTCTGAAATAACTTTATCGAAATCCTTTCGGTTGTACCCCATGTTGAGTTTATACTTTGTGTTTAGCCCTTTTACGTCCTACGATTTGGTTAATTTGTGTTTGTTGACAGTCTTTTTTTAGCTTTAAAATGGTCAGTTATATTTTTCCTTTTAAGTCTATTTAATTACATTTATGTTCAATAAAATGTACGTTAATGAATAAAATGGTCAGTTATATTTGACTGCCAACGGGGGTTTGTCCCATTGGTAGGAGGTTGTACTCCCCTAGGGGAGGTCTCGGGTTCGAGCCTCCCTCTGTGGCCCCGAATCACTAACTTTGCCGTTCAAAAAAAAAAAAAAAAAAAAAAAAAAAAAAAAAGTTATATTTGACTCAGAGCGTTAACAATTGGCATTTACCTATAAATAAACAGCTTCAACACCTCAAACAGCATCCTATCCTATTTTCCTATATCTTTAACATTCTTGATTTATATTCTTTATCGTCTTCTCGAAAATGAAGATTCAGATTTACGCCCTTCTCGTGCTTGTGATCCTCCTTGTGACATCAGTCCAGAAGTCAAGTTGCAGGAACATTGTTGCTCATTCAGTTGATGAAGATAGAATACGAGCCAATTTTATTTCAACGTATAAGCGCTACTTTAATGTCGTCCCAAAGTTTACGAATGGAGAAAACCAACAAACTTACATGGTGTCACGTTTGGCCGTCCCTTCTGGACCAAACGGGCTTCATAACTGATGTCTCATGTGGACCGAACCGGCTTCACAATTCACATATCATTCATAGAAATAGTTTCGGAGCAATGATGCATTATTACTAGTTTTTTTCCTTTTAAAATTTATTCAAATCTGCTCTATGTAAGCATTAATAGTATTCAGAATCCAAATATTAATTGATGAATTAAAATCCATAAGTCTAAACGAGGTTTCACTATAAATTAAAATCAATTATATATAACTATTGTGCTTGATCATTGTGTGAGAAAGAAAAAATTAAGGTGTTTATATCCATTAGATACATTCATCTTAGCCATTTAAAAATTAAGGTGTTTATATCCATTAGATCTATGCAACGTATAAACGCTACTTTAGTTTTCACTAAATCATGTTTGTAATTTGGAATTGTAAAGAGTAATGACTGTGAACTAGGATTACTTAATTACAGAAAATCTCTCCTCTGCGCTTTTAAATTCGCCACAAACATCAAGTCTTGATCTACCTTTCCATGTTTGATCTTAATATCAACCTATCTCTTTAACCCTATTGTCCACAATGTATATATTTTTTTTTCTAGCATAAAGGTATCACAAATATGGTTATTTAGTTTCAAGTTTAATATAGTGTTTGTTAGATCTTAATTATTTTTCATCTCCATTGTTTGTATTTTTCATCAAATAGGTTTTATCTCTTTCATATGGGATCAAATATATTACTATTGGTGGAGAATTATGTTTCATGATTGCTATTATTTTGTCATTATGGTAATACTCATCAATAATTGATGTATTTGCAATGCCACTTAGATACGTAATGGGAATCAAAATGTTCAAATTTTAGTACCAATATGACATTCATATATTCATATAAATTGGTCGCTATCGTTTAACCAATAATAGAGGTAAATATACATGGGAGCATCCCAAGAGCTACTCGACAAGGTAATGTCAAACTAATATGGCATATTGATTTTAGGCTAATATAGTATCTTGTCAGGATCGTATTAGTTAATGTAAACTAATAGATTTGCCTTCGTTAAGATCGAGATCTATTGAAGAAGTTCAGCAGCGGATGAACACTTCAATATTACAAGTTGTCGAACAATAAATTATGAATAAGAACAAACAAAAAGTATTGTCGAATTATAAGCCTCAATCGTATTAATCTTAAGAATATCAATACAACGTGTTTTTATGAATACAAGGATCTATCTTTATATAGACCTTGAGGCCGACCTAGATAAACTAGGAAACATCATCTATCCTTATCTAAATATATCATTATCTAGAAATAAGGAAACTCTATCTAATTTAACAAAAGGAAACATAATCTAATTATAATTCTATAACTTAGATTATACTTGCACGGCCAGTCGGTCTTCCGTGTCTTGACTTCTTCCGTATCTTGACTTTGCCCGTAGAAACTTCAATATCACCGTAGCAACATAATCAGCCGTAGTAACTTGTTGGACAGCCGTACTAACTTGTCTTCCGTAGTAACTCTTAATATCTTCCGTATTAATAGTTTGAGTTACTATTCTTGTTTGTTAAGTGAATTGTTCATGGTTAAACTATTTTAGCTAAGTTATAACCCAACAATCTCCCCCTAACCTTGAACTTTTATGACACATCAAAAGTACAAGTTTTATACTCCAACAGTACTAACTTTTTACAAAAGATGATTAATCATTTACAAATATTTTGATCATCTTTGTTTAGGCCAATCACTCTCTGTGCCTTTGTGTTTTTCCTCTGTGATTTGCACTAGAATTCTCCAAACTAGCTAATGTGCAAGGTCTGAATCATGAAGACCATTAAGCTTCACCTCTATCATTTCTTCCAATGTCTTCAGCCCGTGAGGATATTGCACATCAACCAAGTAGAATTCCATGGCTCCTCCTTTCTTCTGATGGAGTAGACACCACTGCGATCATAGATAAACCACCTGATGACTGGATTCTTTGGACCTCCTTTCTTGAACACTGAGCTCTTCTTCTTGTACCCTGGTTCAAATAGCCCACACAGAATGTCCATAGCAAGATCAGTTCCTGACAAAGCTTTTCTTTGATGAGAATACTTTGTCTTGCCTATGTGATACATTCTTTCCAAGTCATCCCTGTCAAACACTCTTATGGCTTCATAGAAGGCATGAAGTATCTTCTTCGATCCATCTTGTCTTTTAACTTCATATTCAGTCCCACCAATGAACTTCCAGTCAATAATCATTGGAAGTCTCTTAGCCAATGGAGTAAACCTCAGTCCTTCTTCATGATGAATATACTCAGAATATCCCATTGGATTGAATTTGAGTCCTTATTCATCTCCCCCTTGATCAGTCACTGGAGGATCTTGTTCCATGTCTTCAGGTTCTGATTTGACATCCATGAATGGAATACTAGGACCTTCTTGTTGAGAAGCAGCAGCATCATCATTCATCCTCCTTCTTTTAGCTAGAGGAATCCTCTTTGATGGTCTTTTCTGTCTTTTGAGCTTAGGCTTCTCTTGAGATTTCTCTTCAACAGGTGCAGGTTCTGGTTGGATAAACACCTTTCTTCCAGTTTTAAGGGCAGCTTCTAATGATTTATTTTTCTTCTCTTGAATCTTTGCAAGAGCAGCTTCCCTTCTGGCTTCCTTTTGTCTTTCTTCCTTCACAAGGTCCAACATATTAGTTAACTTCATAGGGCCTAAGGATCTACCACTGTAACCTTTGCTCTTGAGGTACTTAGTGTACTTCTCCCTATCTTCAGCTAACTTTATTTGAGTAGACTTGGACACTTTCTTCTTCTCAGGCTTTGTTTTAGCTTTTGATCGTTTGAGAGCAATTTCATCTTCTTCCAGAGTCTGCATTCCATACTCGAAATCTGCTCTAACTTGGCCTTGAGAACAAAGATGTTGAAGGAGTTCTTCATTATACATCTCCTTTGCTTTGATTGCATCCTCTGCAGCAATTTTCTCCAATCTTTCTCTTTCTTCTGGAGTTGGAGCTGTATTTAGTTTAGCATGGAGCTCATCTTCTTGAGCTATCTTCCTCTTTCTTGCTCTTTCCTCTTCTTCTTTCTCAGCAGCCATTCTGTTAAATAGTTCTGCTTCTTCATGCTCTTGTCTGAGCACTTCAATCTCTTCAGCTGTCAGACCTTGAAAATTAAAGGCTTCCTGAGAACTTCTTTCTTCTTCAGTCTTTGATTTCTCCACAACAATGGATTTGCCTTTTCCTTTTTCTTGTTCAGCATCAAGGTCAACTCTTTGTATTTTCTTCTTTTTCTTATCCACTGTGACATATCCAAATCTCCCTGTAGAAACAGACATACCTGCAGATTGTTCAGGTAAGGTTAGAGAGGTTTGTATTGGTTTTTCACCTAATGCAGCTGATGCTCTCTGTTTTGCAACTCGCTCAACTAACATCTTCTTTCTCTCCTCTTCTTCTTTTTCCTTGTCTTGTTTCTGCTTCTCTTCTTTGATCTTAAGCAGCTGTGATGCTATTGTGTCTTCATCAGCCATCACACTTGTTCTTGACATTTCTGTTCTTATAAGAACATTTGCAGCTTCTTGTTGATCATTAGTAGAAACAGGGGTTTCTGTTACAGTGGTTGAAAGAGTTGTAGCTTCAGATTGGATTGCTTGAAAAGGAGTTGAAGCTTGGTAGAATGTGGGAGGAATGGTGTTCATCAGCCATCACACTTGTTCTTGACATTTCTGTTCTTAGACTGGTGACCATTGGGTCCGTATTAACTGGATCCGTAGCAACTGGACTAGTCACCATAGGGTCCGTAGTAACTGGATCCGCACCAATGGAGTCCGTAGCAACCATTTCAGCATCAACTTGATCCGCAGCAAGTGTTTCAGTAGTAACATTGAGTGAAGTTTCAACTTCCATCTCGTCTACTGTTTCTTCAATCATCTGTTTCACTTCTTTCTGCTGCTCCCCCTCAAGTTGAGTATCAATTACCGTCTTCTCACCTTCTTCATCGACCATCATATCAGCAGCATCAAACTCTGTCTCCCCCTCAAATGTACTGCCTGTTTCCATTTCTTCATCATCTTTATTTGAAGTGGCAGTAATGACAGTGTCTGTGCTTCCCTTGTATTCTTCACCCTTGCTTTCTCCAGATGATAACACATTTATTGCTTCTTTCTCCCCCTTGTTTTCATCTGCAGGGGAGTCATCTGAAGAGGATGAACTGGATGGTTTTGGTGAGGTGCCTGCATCTAGTGTGGTGATTCTTTTGTGCTGTAACTGGACTGATAGGAGTGCCTGTTGTGCCAGTACCTGTTGCACCAAAGAAGTAAGAGAAGACAACATTTCTTCTTGTTTTTCAGGGAATACTTTTGCAGTGAGAGATTTAGGGATGGTTTTAGACACAAGAGACTGAGTAACCCTCTTGAGTCTCTTTGAAGCAGCTTTGGGTGGTTTGAGAGGTGATGAAACAATGGGTTTAGTCACTTTAGCAGTAGTGACTGGGGCAGTAGCAACTGGAGTAGAACTCACAGTAGCAACTGGAGGTACAGGGGCAGTAGTAACTGCCGTAGTAACCTCAGGGATTCCACCTACAGTACTGGCTTCAGATATGGCACTAGTGCCCACAGATATTGCCGTAGTACTGATGGTGGCAGCTGGGGGTTGGGACAGAGGTAGAGTTACTTGTCCTGCAGCTGTGGGAATCGTGACCACCAACATTTTAGAGAATAGTGGTGTCACATTGGCTGGACCACCCTTGTTAACTTGTCTCATATTTGTGAAAACCTTCTTTGAATGAGCATGTGATTTTAAAAGATTTTCTGATCTTGGAAGATCTTTGTGGACACAGTTAATAAAATGTTGAAGAAATCGAGGATACATTAAAAATTTAGTTTGAGGGTTCTCGATATTCTTTCTCATTGATTCGAAAATCATGTAGGAAAAATTGTAAGTTCTTCCTGTAGCCAAACACACCATAGCGTTGGCTAAAGTAGAACTCTCTTCATGCCATCCTGTGCATTTTGGGGACATACATTGTTGCAAAGTATGCAACATGTATTTCCATTGAGGGGAGAATTTTGATTTTAAAAATGTTGAAATATTTAAATCCCCCTCATATCCCATGTTTGTAAAAGTGTTTACCAGGATGTCATAAGGCACTCTTAGTATACCTGTGGAGTCTTGAAGGTTCAGATGTTTTCGGAGAGAAGACTCTGTAACCTTGATCGCTTTGCCCTTCACCATAGCATTGATGGCGGCCGCTGTTTCATCCAGAGTAGCAGACGTCCAGAAATCCCTAATGTGGGATTCATCAATATCGGGATTGATGGTTAACGCCGTCTTGATCTTCGATTGATCAAAGAAATCGATTATTTGATGGAAATCGGCGTTGTCAGCAGTCTTTTCCAAGCAAGCCACCATGTTGTGAGTTTTGAAGAGTTGTAATTGTTCCGCCATTGTTGATTCTGTTAATTGATTGTTACAGTGATGAACAAGAATGTAAATGGTTAATCACAACGATAAAGAAAATCGATTGATTTTAGTTCTAACGGTAACTTTTTCTTGGAAGATTTAGGGGTTTTTACAAACGGTAAGTTTCAAACGGTTAAAATTACCCCTTTTTATACTGAAATTTTGTAACAACTTAATGACCCTGATTAGACGCGGGTAATGATTTAAAAGTGATGATCCAATTAAAAATTGCCACGTGTCACGAGTAGCTGTGCCTCGCGCCTGAATTTTAAAAATTAGGTCCAATCAGAACTTCCCACGTGTTATAGATGTGTTACCGGGACTTGACACGTGTAAAGTTGGGTTACAAGTTGTGTTTTGACTTGTCAAATCATCATTAATTAGGGTATTCTTATCTCTTAAGAAACCTTTTTAAAATGATAATCTGCAGCATTAACAAAAGGGTCCGTAGTAAGTTGGTTAATGAGTCCGTAGTAATGGTTCATGGGCCGTATTAACTGGACTGTCCGTAGTAACTTGAGTTACTGGCAGTATTAAACCAGAGGTCCGTAGTATCACATTACTCGTCCGTATTAACCATTCCGTCCAAATTTATTGACATGGGGCAGTAGTAGTTAAACCTTCCCTTAGTCTTAACAATTTGGTCGTACTAATCATACTTTGGACACAATTTGCCTTTTCTATTAATGTTGCAGTAGTAACATAGTACAATACTAGAGAGTAAGGTACTTGATTTTCATCATAAGGTTACTACTGCTTCTCGAAGGGACTTATTTTAAACACATAGAAATACTAAGAGATAAGATTATGAGTTATTCATCCATATTGGTCATTCCAATGCTAGTGATCAAGAATGTGAATCTTCCAACATCAAATGCCTTTGTGAGGAGGTCAGCAAGTTGATTGTCAGTGTGGATCTTCTCAACATGAATCAGTTTCTTCTCGTTGCAATCTCTTATGAAGTGGTAGCGTATCTCTATATGCTTCGTTTTGGAGTGTTTGACTGGATTGTTGATGATGCTTATAGTGCTTTGGTTGTCAATAAAGATTGGCGTGTTCATGAAGGAATATCCATAGTCCATCATTTGATTTTGTATCCAAAGTACTTGAGCACAACAACTAGCAGCGGCAATGTACTCAGCTTCTGTGGAGGAAGTGGACACCGTTGTTTGTTTCTTGCATTGCCATGACACCAGTCTTGAGCCAATAAATTGGCATCCTCCAGTCGTTGATTTCCTGTCTAAGTTCTCACCACCATAGTCACTGTCAGTATAAGCAATTAAATCAAAAGGAGAGTCTTTAGGATACCATAAACCTAGGTTAGGCTTGCCCTTTAGATATCGAAAGATTCTCTTGACTGCTATGAGGTGTGACATCTTCGGCCTTGTTTGGTATCTTGCACACACACAAACTCCAAACATGATGTCTGGTCTTGAAGCTGTGAGATACATGAGAGATCCTATCATTGATCTATAGTTGTGTATATCCACATCCTCCCCCTCAAGATCAGCCGTCATTTGTTTGTGAGTTTCCACCGGAGTACTTGCAACCTTGGCATCCATTAGTCCAAATTTTGTGAGGATGTCTTTGACATATTTGGTTTGGCTTATTAGGAGGCCATCCGGTTTTTGTTTAACTTGTAGGCCCAAAAAGAAGGTGAGTTCACCCATAGAACTCATCTGAAATTTAGTGTGCATGAGGTCTTCAAATTCTTTGCACAATGATTCCTTGGTGGATCCAAAGATGATGTCATCAACATAGATTTGAACAAGAAGAATGTCTGAGTGAGACTTCTTGAAAAACAATGTTTTGTCAATTGTGCCCCGTTGAAAGTTGTTCTGAAGAAGATAGTCTGAAAGTGTGTCATACCAAGCTCGTGGTGCTTGATGAAGCCCATAAAGAGCTTTGATCAATTTGTAAACCTTGTGTGGATGTTGAGGGTCCTCAAATCCAGGAGGTTGTTTGACATATACTTCTTCTTCAATGACACCATATAAAAATGCACTCTTGACGTCCATTTGATAGACCTTAAAACCCATGAATGAAGCAAAGGCTAGAAATAATCGGATTGCTTCAATCCTGGCCACTGGAGCAAATACTTCTTCATAGTCGATACCTTCTTCTTGTGTGTAGCCCTGTGCAACCAGGCGTGCTTTATTTTTAACCACAATTCCACGTTCATCTTTCTTGTTTCTGAAGATCCAACGTGTACCAATCACCTTCTTGCCATATGGGACCTCAACTAGTACCCATACTCCTTGTATTTTGAATTGGAGTAGCTCTGCCTGACATGCCTCAATCCAATGTGGATCTAGGAGTGCTTCTTGAATTTTCTTGGGTTCCATTTGGGACAGGAAGCATGCAAAGAGACATGTGTTGAGAAGAGCGGTCTGAGAATCCTTTTTGGGCTTGGTTTGACTTCTAGTTGCTATGGAGAAGTCAAGTTCACCTATAATTTGTGAAGGTGGATGATTCTTGGCCACACGTGAAGATGGGATCTTCTCAATACGTAGTTCAACACCCAGATTTGTATCATTCATATCTGGCATCTCATTGTGAGGATTATAGGCATGGAATGGAGGAGTAGTAAATGAGGAATTAGTGGCTGAAGTAGGAATATCAGTCGGGTAGGGCTCAAAATCTTCATAGACTAGTTGTTCAACTCCATTGTCATCTTCTTCAATGAGACGAGGAACACCATTAGGGCGTGTTGTATTACCCGTAGTGATTGGTGATTTTGGTGATACTGCTTCGTCCTCCTTTGTAGAGTTGTCATCATTATGAGGTGCATCTTGTT